>JAMPIV010012692.1:137500-303915 GCA_024509875.1 Oreohelix idahoensis
TTGTCTTCTAATCTCTTAAATACGTTTAAAGAAAAAGTGGTCAGCTTGAAGTTATTGATATCTCCACAGAGTTTGTCTAAGAACGGTACTTGTGACGGCTATATATGCTTTCTCTCTTCCTCATAAGTTAAGCACCTTTGCCGCAGATGTTCAGCAGTCACTTTGTCAGTGTCACAGTTACACTCATCCGTGATTCCTATCTTTACCTTGTTGAACAAGTGAGCAGCATAGCATCCAGGCCACAAGAAAAATTATGCATTTTACCAGCTCAGCAAAAGTAAACAAGCGGTAATCTTCAGACTCCGGACAGGCCACAACAGGTTGAGATTTCATCTATTCAAAAAACTAAAGATAAGATAGGATCTGATACCACTAGTTCTCGAACTGTGTACAAAATAAAAACAACTTGTGTTGTCATTCCACAAATTGAATATGCAGTGAAGCGATGTACGTATTTCATGAGGACAAAAGGTGGCTTCGGGAGCTCTTTATGCAGGCAGATCTCAGCCCAACCCAAGAGAGAGCACCAAGAACTTAAATCGCAAAGACCAGAGCAGTTGTCGAACAAGACACGTGCCCCTCAGCAAGCACCTGCACAGAGTGACCACTTATCAAACACCATGATAAACGTACCACAGCAGACAAGAGCAAAAAACACTAAAAAACAACCTTATTTCAATCAATCAATACCCTTTAGCTCCACCTAGAGCTTAGGCCTTCAACAAACACATGAGAAGTCTTACTGTCCTGTGCCATCAGCTTAAGTTCTGCTTTTCCTCATCAGTTGTCCCTCTGTATCCAGAGAATCTCCCTGTGGTTTTTGGTCTACTTCTGCCTCTTCCCTGGGGGTTCCAGAACAAGGACTGCCTTGTAATGCTATCAACAGGTTTCCTCAATGTGTGTCCTATCCATCACCAGTGTCTTCTTCTCAACTCTTGTTCCACTGTCACCTGTCTGGTTCTTGTCATCAATTCCACATTTGTGACTTTGTCATACCATTTCAGTCCTTCTATTCTACGCAAGCACCCGTTTATAAAAGTCTGTAGCTTTGTGGTTGTTGTTTTTGTTGTTCTCCATGTCTCAGAGCCATACAATAGGACTGGATTCACATTTGAGTTGAAGATTCTTATTTTCGTGTTGGACTTGATTTCTCTTGTTCTCCATATGTTTCCCAATGCAATGAAAGCTCCTCTTGCTTTTTGTATTCTTATTTTGACATCATTGTCTGTCCCTCCAACTTTCTCTTTATTGCTGCCAAGTTATGTGTACGATTCTACATCTTGTATTGGTGTTTCTTAAAGTTCAAGCTTGTTATCATTCTTGCATTTATTCTCATTAGCTTTGTCTTTTCCCTGTATATTTTCAGACCCACTTGTTGTGACCTCTCATTGAATATTTTCAATTTGTCTTGCATCTGATTATGATTTTGGGACAGAAGAGCTAAGTCATCTGAAAAATCTAGATCGTCAAGTTGTTTTGTTAGATTCCACTGGATTCCATTTCTGTTGTGTGATGTCAATGTTTTCATTACCCGATCTATTGCTAGTAAGAAAAGAAATGGAGACAAGAGGCATCCCTGTCTCACTTACGTTCAAATACCAAACGGTTCGGTAAGTTGTCCTTCATGAAGAACTCTACATGTCATGTCTTCATAAGTCTTATTTATTAAGTTAATGATCTTCTTGGGAACTCTATAATGACTCATCAATTTCCAAAGTTATTCTCTGTCTACATAGATAGATAGATAGATAGATAGATAGATAGATAGATAGATAGATAGATAGATAGATAGATAGATAGATAGATAGATAGATAGATAGACATACACACAGATAGATAGATAGATAGATAGATAGATAGATAGATAGATAGATAGATAGATAGGTAGGTAGGTAGGTAGGTAGGTAGGTAGATAGATAGATAGATAGATAGGTAGGTAGGTAGGTAGGTAGGTAGGTAGGTAGATAGATAGATAGAGATAGATAGATAGGTAGGTAGGTAGGTAGGTTAGGTAGGTAGGTAGGTAGGTAGATAGCTAGCTAGATAGATAGATAGATAGATAGATAGATAGATAGATAGATAGATAGATAGATAGATAGATAGATAGATAGATAGATAGATAGATAGATAGATAGATAGATAGATAGATAGATAGATAGATAGATAGATAGATAGATAGAACTTTATTTTTAAAGGGTTAAGAATAGGGCACGCAGTCCCGTCTTACATTCTGCACTTCTTCTCTCTGTCATCTTACATACCGTATCCTTTCAATGGCACATGTACGGGTATTTTGAGCATTATTTAAGCATACAACATTATCAAGGTAAAATAATAACATTAAATAAATATAAGCAAACATAAAGGTATGTTTTCAGGCACTCATAAGAAATAAAGAAGTAGAATATTTATAATATTTATTTACTGTTTATAGGCTTCGGGTTTCCCTTCCTTGTGTGTTATAAAATAATAACATACATTTGTAACATCCTGTCATAGTCAAATTTAAGTATGTTTAAAAAAAAAAAGAGAGAAAAAAATTTAATTAAAATAAATTAAAAAATTAAAATAACAAAAAATAAATAAATAAATAAAAACATACAAACAAACAAAATTTAAACCATTCATAAAGTAAATTAGACATAATTTGAAACGTAATCAGATTATGGTGGCATATAATAAGAACTAGTGACATATTGGAAATCTGCTGCTGAATGACCTGGGACTTTGTGTGTTGTCAGCGCATGCGGAAAATGTTCCCACAGGTGAGCAGCTTTGAGTCCCAAGCAGATACTGCCATAGGGAGTGAATTGTTGACGCCTCCACTATACGAGATCCAGCTTTATGACCTATGCTCCTTAGGGAGGTAAAGGGTATTGACTGATAGATGAGAATCGTGCATATAAGGCCCGTCTTGCATGTTGCCCTTCCTCTTACTCATCTTTTATTGCTAGTTATCCAGACATTCTCCAACATACTAAAGGTTTAATGGCGATGCAACATTATAAGTAGCATAAAAGCATACATTTACAGTATCTGATTACAATTAAGACAGGTCACGGCAGAAATGAGAAACTATAGGTTACACATCCTAGGGATAAGTGAGAGCAGATGGACAGGGGCAGGAAAAGTTAAAAAAGCAACAGGAGAAACAGTACTTTACTCTGGAAGAGAGGATGGACAGCACAGTGAAGGCGTAGCCATTATTCTACAGAAAGGGATAGAAAGGACATTACTGGAATGGAAACCCATCAACAACAGACTGATACGATTGAGATTGAGAGGGAGATTCACCAACACTACAATAATACAATGCTACGCACCAACAAATGATAGCGATGAGGAGGTCAAGGATGAATTCTATCAACAACTGCAGAAAGAAATGGAAGACACACCTAGATATGATCTTGTTATAGTAATGGGAGACCTCAATGCGAAAGTTGGTACACACAATACATATAATGAAAGAACAATGGGGAAATGCAGCAGCGAAACAGCAAACGAAAATGGGGATAAGCTAAGTTTCTGTAGCATTAACAACCTGGTCATTGGAGGAACACTTTTCCCACATAAGGAAATTCACAAGTTAACATGGGAATCACCAAATGGTCGGGACAGAAACCAGATAGACCACATCATGGTTAACGGTAGATGGAGACATGCATTACAAGATGTGAAGGTAAGAAGAGGTACAGATGTGGGAAGTGATCACCATTTAGTAGTAGCAAAACTGAAAGTGAAACTAAGAAGGGCTGGACCAACTGTAACTACACAGAAAAGGTTTGACATCAGCAAATTGAAGGACCCCCTTACCAGAAAAGCTTTTGCGGCCGACATTAAGAAACGATATCAATTTGCCAAAAGCCAGGAAAAGACATTGACTGATGATATAGACCAGAATTTCAACACTATTTCAACAGTATATAAGGAAAGTAGCAAATCATGCTTAGGATTCCAGGAAAGGAAGAAGCAAGACTGGATAACACCAGAAACACTAAACACTATAAAGATGAGAAAGGAAATGAAAAGAAAGAAAACAGAAGCGAAGTCCCCCAGGTTAAAGCAACTATATAGCGAACAGTACAGCCAGCTGGACAGGGAAGTTAAACGCCAAACCCGAGCCAACAAAAGGAATTTCCTAGACGATCTTGCAAAACAGGCAGAAGAGGCAGCACTGAGAAATGAACAAAGCACAGTATACAAAATAACTAAATTCATCAGCGGAAAACAAGGTGCAAACAATATTACATTAGTAAGAGATAAGCAAGGAAATCTCATCAAGACAGCAGAGGGACAGGAAACAAGATGGGCAGAGCACTTCAGAGAAACTCTGAACAAGGAAATACCAGAGACACAATTGAATGTTCCTGAGGCTGAAAACGATCTAGATGTAAATACAGACATTCCACGAAAAGAAGAAATCATCACAGCAATCAAAGGGTTAAAGGACGGTAAAGCTCCGGGCCATGATAACTTAAATGCAGAGCTATTTAAGACAGACCCTGAGCTAGCAGCAGAACTATTAGAACCACTATTTGCACAAGTGTGGAAAACGGGGACAACACCATCAGAGTGGAACAAAGGAATAATTGTCAAATTGCCCAAAAAGGGAGATCTTGCAGACTGCAATAATTGGAGAGGAATCACTCTTCTCTCAGTTCCCAGCAAAATACTAGGCAGGATAATTATACAGAGAATTTCAAAGGCAGTAGACTACAAACTGAGGAAAGAACAAGCAGGATTTAGAAAGAACAGAAGATGTGTAGACCATATATTCACTCTCAGGAACATTATAGAGCAGTGCTCAGAATGGCAAAGACAGCTTTACATAAATTTCGTTGATTTTGAAAAGGCTTTTGACAGCATACATAGGGACAGTTTATGGAAAATACTGAGGGCTTATGGAATTCCAAGCTGCATAGTGTCAATCATAAAAAGCCTCTATGCCAACTTTACGTGTAGTGTTGGGCAGAGCAACCTAACCTTCGAGGTGAAGACAGGAGTATGACAGGGATGCCCCTTATCAACCACTCTTTTTTTAACAGTCATAGACTGGGTGATGCGCCAGACAACAGAGGGCAGTCCAAGAGGAATAAGATGGACTACATTTTCTACATTGGAAGATCTGGAATATGCAGATGACATTGCACTGCTGGCACATTCACATCAACACATCCAGGAAAAAACGGATAGACTTAATAAAATTAGCCAGCAGGTGGGCTTGAACATCAATTTAAAGAAGTCTGAGGTCATGACGCTTAATGTGAGCAACCCTGAGCCCATATCAGTAAGGAATCAGCAATTGGTACAGACAGATACCTTCACATACCTAGGAAGCATAGTAACACCAGACGGTGGGGCAGGCAAAGACATCAACATCAGAATGAATAAGGCAAGAACAGCCTTCTTTAGCCTAAATAACATCTGGAAGTCCTCCCAATACAGCACAAGCACAAAAATAAGATTATACCAGAGTTGCATGCTTTCTGTGCTTCTCTATGGTGCGGAATGCTGGAGAGTCACAGAGAAGGAAATGTCAAAATTGTCCTCTTTTCACACAACATGCCTAAGAAAAATTCACCGCATCTTTTGGCCGAATACCATCACCAACCAAGATCTGCTTACTCGTAGCAAGCAAGAGGACATGCACACCATCATAGCTGGCAGACGCTGGAGCTGGGTTGGTCATGTCCTCAGAAGAGACCCCGATGCCATCACAAGAACAGCTATGCTTTGGACCCCTGAAGGAAAGCGAATGAGAGGCCGACCAAAAACAACTTGGCGGAGGACTGTGGAGGCTGAGATGCAAAGAATGAACCAGTGTTGGGGCACTGTACGAAGGATGGCCACCGACCGTGCAAAGTGGAATCAATTTGTTGTTGCCCTACAAGACGCCACTAGGCGTGATGGCCACTGACTGCTTTGACGGTCGGTGGTTAAGGATCGAAGAAGAAGAAGAATATATTTATACTGCTGCTGTTGCTTTGAACTAAATGACTACAGTAGTTTTTCTTTTCTCTGTGAACGAAATATTGTACTTCATTCCTTGCTGCCCGATATGTAATGATGTCCTTATTTTTGTGTGCTCGATCCCTTTCTGCCATCACTGGTGTCAATACCTTGTCGATGTATGGTGGCTTGTGTACCCTGATTACCTCCAGAGCTATGCCAGCGGAAGTTTTATTCATGGAAGGTTCTACCAAGCTGGACAGGTTTGCGCGGGCAGGGGTCAGACTAAAGCAGACACCCTGGTCCTTCAGGTTGGGGGTTTTAGCATAGGGCTGACACCCATCTATGTAAAAAGAAATGAAGTTACGGAAACGACAACAAAAGAACAAACTTTGCTGTGGGATGGACATCCGGAGTCTGAGGCTCGTATGACTGTCAGTGGTGAAAGACGAAAGGAAGCCACTGACACGAAAACGGACGACCTGATCGCAAAATGCGAAACAAGAATAGGATTTTGGAATGTCAGGACAATGACCGAGACGGGTAAACTAAAACACGTCACAGCAGAAATGAGAAACTATAGATTATACATTCTAGGGATAAGCGAGAGCAGATGGACAGGGGCAGGAAAAGTTAAAACAGCAGCAGGAGAAACAGTACTTTACTCTGGAAGAGAGGATGGACAGCACAGTGAAGGTGTAGCCATTATTCTACAGAAAGGAATAGAAAGGACATTACTGGAATGGAAACCCATCAACAACAGACTGATAAGATTAAGATTGAGCTTCACCAACACTACAATAATACAATGCTACGCACCAACGAATGATAGCAATAATGAGGTCAAGGATGAATTATATCAACAACTGCAGAAAGAAATGAAAGACACACCTAGATATGATCTTATTATAGTAATGGGAGACCTCAATGCGAAAGTTGGAACACACAATACATATAATGAAAGAGTAATGGGAAAATGCGGCAGCGGAACAGCAAACGCAAATGGGGATAAATTAATAAGTTTCTGTAGCATTAACAACCTGTTCATTGGAGGGACACTTTTCCCACACAAAGAAATTCACAAATTAATATGGGAATCACCAAATGGTCGGGACAGAAACCAGATAGACCACATCATGATTAATGGTAGATGGAAACATGCATTACAAGATGTGATGGTAGGAAGGGGTGCAGATGTGGGAAGTGATCACCATTTAGTAGTAGCAAAACTAAAAGTAAAACTCAGAATGGCTGGACCAACTGTAACTACACAGAAACGGTTTGACATCAATAAATTGAAGGACTGCCTTACCAGAAAAGCTTTTGCGGCTGATATAAAGAAGCGATATCAATTTGCTAAAAGTCAGGAAAAGACATTGACTGATGATATAGACCAGAAATTAAACACCACTTCAATAATACATAAGGAAAGCAGCAAATCATGCTTGGGATTCCAGGAAAGGAAGAAGCAAGACTGGATAACACCAGAAACATTAAACACCATAACAATGAGAAAGGAAATGAAAAGAAAGAAAACAGAAGCGAGGTCCCCCAGGTTAAAGCAACTATATAGCGAACAGTACAGTCAGCTGGACCAGGAAGTTAAACACCAAACCCAACCCAACAAAAGGAATTTCCTAGACGATCTTGCAAGACAGGCAGAAGAGGCAGCACTGAGAAATGAACAAAGCACAGTATACAAAATAACTAAATTCATCAGCGGAAAACAAGGTGCAAACAATATTACATTAGCAAGAGTTAAGCAAGGAAATCTCATCACGACAGCAGAGGGACAGGAAACAAGATGGGCAGAGCATTTCAGAGAAACTCTGAACAAGGAATCACCAGAGACACAATTGAATGTTCCTGAGGCTGAAAATGATCTAGATGTTAATACAGACATTCCACGAAAAGAAAAAATCATCACAGCAATCAAAGGGTTAAAGAATGGAAAAGCTCCTGGTCATGATAACTTAAATGCAGAGCTATTTAAGACAGACCCTGAGCTAGCAGCAGAACTATTAGAACCACTATTTGCACAAGTGTGGAAAACGGGGACAACACCATCAGAGTGGAACAAAGGAATAATTGTCAAATTGCCCAAAAAGGGAGATCTTGCAGACTGCAATAATTGGAGAGGAATCACTCTTCTCTCAGTTCCCAGCAAAATACTAGGCAGGATAATTATAGAGAATTTCAAAAGCAGTAGACCACAAACTGAGGAAAAAACAAGCAGGATTTAGAAAGAACAGAAGATGTGTAGATCATATATTTACCCTCAGGAACATTATAGAGCAGTGCTCAGAATGGCAAAGACAGCTGTACATTATTTCGTTGATTTTGAAAAGGCTTTTGACATTATACATAGGGACAGTTTATGGAAAATACTGAGGGCTTATGGAATTCTCCCCCACAGAAGGAAATGTTTTGGCCGATTACCATCACCAACCAAAATCTGCTTACTCGGAGCAAGCAAGAGGACTTGCACACCATCATGCCTGGCAAATGCTGAAACTGGGTTGGCCATGTCCTCAGAAGAGACCCCGATGCAATCACAAGAACAGCTATGCTATGGACCCCTAAAGGAAAACGAAAGAGAGGCTGACCAAAAACAACCTGGCAGAGGACTGTGGAGGTTGAGATGCAAAGAATGAACCAGAGTTGGGGCACTGTATGAAGGATAGCCACCGACCGAGCAAAGTGGAATCAATTTGTTGTTGCCCTACAAAACGCCAACAGGCGTGATGGCCACTGACTGCTTTGACGGTCGGCAGCTAAGGATCAAAGAAGAAGAAGAGAGAGAGCAGTTCTCTTCTCTATGTGCTTTTCAGTGTCCATCTACCTCTCTATCCCTGTGTGTTCCAGAACTTGGACTGCCTTGTGATGCTATCAGCAGGCTTCCTCAATGTATATCACCAGGGCTTGAGAGGACAGCAAAGAAAAGAACACTGCATCCTATCGTGCATGTCATAAGAGTTGATTATGGAAGGGTTGGCCACTCCATCGTGTAAAAACGTTGAAGAAAAAACAAATTAAAAAACAACATGGTCAAGTAAAGATAGTCAAAAAAAGGTAGGTACATTTATCTTGCCCCATACAAATTTAGCACACATACTGGCACAGTGTATGTTAACTAAAATGTGATATGTAAACAACAAACATATATAGAGATCAAAAGGAATCAAGTCGAACCCAAAAATTAAAATCTTCAAACTGAAAAGTCAAGTCAGTCCTATTGTATGGCTCTGAAACATGAACAACAAAAACAACCACCAAAAGCTACAGACTTTCATAAATGGGTACTTGCGTACAATAAAAGTGATTGAAGTGGTATGAGTTTAATAATGTGGAAGTGATAAAAAAAACCAGACAAGTGCCAGTGGAACAAGAGATAAGATGACACTGGAGATGGATAGGACAAATACTGAGATGAAATCTTTTGACAGCATTACCAGGCAGTTCTATAATCCCTAAAGTGATAGAGGGAGACCTAGGAAATATGAAAAAGAGAAACAACAGACATGAAAAAGAGAAACAACAGACATGAATGATTACTAGACATAAAACAAAAACATCTCATACAAATATGAAGACATTATGTAAATGTACTTAACACAATTATCAGGCAGTCCACTGCAGCTATCAATTCTCAAAACACATGGCAACATAAGTAATACAGTTTATTAGTATACACCAAACCACTGAAATACTCGCAATTTAGTCAATATATAAATGTTCACAAGTAACAAAAACTAATAGATGAAACAAACTTTGGTCATACACAAATGAAAAGAATGCAAAATTTAAAAAAAAAAAAGAGCAGCAACAAAGTATGAAGCATGAACCATTACATCAGTGCATCTTAAATGTGGGTGTGCAACCTGACATGCCAGATCTCTTAATGCAGCATAATACACAGAGAATGAGTTTTGTGCCAAATATAACATTGACAATGTGAATTCAGTGAATACAGGCATACCTCGCTGTGATAGAGTTACTATGATTTTGTTTTCAACAGGCCCCATTTCTTCTTCTGTTTGTAACTATATGAATTTGCCCCAGTCTTCTTCTCTTTGTAACTATATGAGTTTGCCCCAGTCTTCTTCTCTCTGTAAATATATCGAGTTTAGTCTTCTTCTTTTGGTAATTAATTGCGTTTTAAGGAGGTATGACCATATGGTTTAATTTTAAGACTCGCACCAGTCTTCCTTTCTATAAATTAATTGCAATCACGTAGGCTTTTCTTTGTTAAAATAGCCGTGGTCATTTTATGGTATATCAGCATGTGAGTATTAATTGGGCTGGGTGAAAATTTTCCGATGTTTAATAACCCCTACCCGGCAAATCGATGGGTCGGCAGGGAACCTCAACCCATGTACGTACAAACCGGGTGCTTCAACGAATCAACGTTTATTCTGCTCATGCCAACAGGTCATGTTATTTAATATGACGTAAAGAAAGACATGCGCGATCTGAATGACCATGACTCATGAGTTGCATACAATCTAATTATAGAATATGAGCACGGGATATTTTTAGATTTTGCCGAATTATTATTGGTTAAGAGTAAAGCCAAGCTATGACGTAGGGCGTGGGTTTCCAATTATAAATAACAATATTTTAATTAGCGCTCTCTTTGTTTCCAGAGAATTCAAGCGGTGAAATCTACGCCTATCAATTGCTCCAACAAGATATTTGGTATCTGGCAGTCAGTTTCACGGCAAAGAGGGGAGGGTGTAACCTGCCTTCCAATTTACAACTAAAAGTTGTCATCTCAGGAGCCGCAAGCTCAAGATATTGGCAGAGGTGAAGAGCACTGGTGACGCTGTGGTTACCAGCGTCAAGTACGTCTGCCCCAGAAAAAAGAACCAATTCCATTTTTCAGCGAAGCATTCTTCATTGAACAGATTTCTTAATAATCCTGAGCTCTAAGCTCATATACACACACCGAACAAAGGTGCATGGCCTGGTGTTGCAGATTAAATTCGGTCATAATAAAACCGAAGGCTCTAAACCCAATGAGGGATAACCGGACAAGTGCATTAAGGTTCGTCAGTAGTGAAGCAGCTACATTCCGAGTCCAGGATCCAGTCTAAAAAGAAACCCAAGTCATCAGCTACAATATTCGTTTGGAGACGAGAGGGTAAAAATTCCTTCTAAATGCACTAGAGAGAGAAGGGGCGTAGCAGAGAAGCCTCTCAGTAGAAACCAGGAGTGTCAGACAGACACTGAACAGAGACCGAATTATAAATTAGTCAGTCAGATTGTGTAGGACTTTGAAAAGTTCAAATCAGCTTTCGGTGTAGGCAGTTAGTAGGTCTACAGCTAGATAGTGGTGATAGTTAGTTGTGTGTGTATATAGCCTACAGCATTTGTAGCTGTGTAGGCAGTTAATTTCAGGGTTCATAGCAAATTTCTTCAAGCATTTTCCAGGTTTTTTCTAGGTTTTCTCAGGTCCTGCACGTGATTTTCAAGGATGTGAAACTCTAATATTTTCCTCATCTAATTTTCTCAGATATAATTATCACTTTGCTGACCAGCAATCCGGAGCATTACTATCTCCCATTACCAACTTTTTTTTTTTTTTTTTAAATTCATAAAAGATTGAAAAAGCAACATCTTTTCCTAGTTTTTAGTGAATTTGTTCAACATCAGCGAAATAAAATGTTAGTGACATGGATGGTAATGAATAAAATAAGCTTGATTGGCGTATTCATTTAACGATTAACCACGTATATCAACATAAATGGCTAATAAAATTGTGAATAAAATACATAAAAAAACTATTTTTCGTTATTGTCTTTTTTGAATGTATTCTGCGTCTGTGGCATCTGACAATGAGCGTTTGTAAATGTTTGAGTAGTTAAATACCTCTAGTTGAAGTCTGAGCTGCTTTTTTCATTAACTGGGGTTGAAGTTGTAGCTGTAGGCCTCTGCAAGAGTCTTTGTCAATGATCCACATTGATAATCCTTGACTGTGTGGTATAACTTGAAGCAGAGTATCAGGCATAGAGGTACATTGCAATCTGGGCAGTACATGCAAGTCTGGCTTCTGTTCCCTGCAGCCTTACACACATTACAGCTTGGTTTGTACCTTGCCCTTTCATATTTATCAATGAAGTGGTGCTCAGTAAGTCGTGTTGTTGTGACCTGTGGTTTTGAAGGTGTCACATTGCGTCGAAGAATAGCAGGTTCAATAAGAGTCATACTGACATCCTCATCTTTGCTTTGATCTTTTTTTGTAGAATTGGCAGTGTTGTAGGTTATGTGCCCATTGACCAGGGCAGTTTCAACTAAGAAATAATATAAAAATAGGATCTGTGTGGGTAGGGGTAGCTTGCACCTAGTTGGCTGAAGTAGTCGACACCTCCCATACTTTTGCAGTATTTTTCTGCAAGCACTGGCTTCTGAATTGTTCTGCCCTAAAGAATTTGTCTTTTTAACTGTCTTGTTTATATTATCATTGGAGTGAACAGTAGATATAAGGTTAAATCTGCTCGTATCATGCCAGGTGACTGTCGGCATGACTTATCTTCTGTCGCACAAAACACAGGATGATTTGTCTTTTTCAGTCTGAGTTGTTTTTTCTTCAGTGCTACAGGAAAATGCTTCCTATTTTCAGCTACTGTTCCTAATACTCATCTCATCTCATCTCATTGTCGGAACCTCTTCTACCCCATAAAACGAGGTGTAGAGGGGACCCAGAGCACAAAGCTCTGGGCGAAACATGTAATCAAAGTGACTGGCAAACAGGTGATTAGCCCATTGTGCCCTCCAAATACACCAATCTGAATTTCAGGTCTTGAAATAAAGCTGAAGGCTGAATCAAAACTACCTTACTTACGTACTTAGTCGTTCCCCTTCTACCATGAGGTGTAGAGGTTTGGAAGAGAGAGAGCGCAAGACTAACCTATCGGCTGTCTTCCTCCTGGCCTGGTTCCATTCTAGTCCTTGGTCCTTCAAAGATGGTCTAATGTTGTCCTTCCAGCGGACTCTGGGTCGTCCTGGGGGTCTGGATCTTTGGCTCTTTGTTTCACATGCTTGTTATGGTAGCCGATCTTCTCCCATTCTGCAGACATGGCCAGTCAAAACTATAACAGAAGAGAATATGTCCCTTGTTGCATATGAAACTTGACTTATAACTATGGTGACTTTTCACTGAAAAAAGAGTCCAAATAATCTCAGCTCTGATAGTGTTTTCCTTGGTCACAAATGATGTCACATCTGTAGGTCTCCTAGTAGTGTTAGACGATTTTGACGTGTTCGAGGGAGTAGTGTTAGATGGTTTTGATGTTTTTGAGGGAAAAGCTTCCTTGGGGTTGTGTTCTTTTCTGTTTAAAAAAAAAAAAAAAAATGGAACACACAAATAACTTATGAGTAGGCCTAAGCTATGTATATTTACCAAGTCAAAATTCTAAACGCATACATAATATAGTCAAACAATATTTAACTAGAACAAAAGGTAATATATAGTAATTGGGAGGGTAATACTTATGATAAGTGAAAATCTATTAAATATCTAGTCTAACTGGAAACAGCAGGTTTTTACCCCCCATCTTTACTATTTTTGTTGGGTTTTGTTTCGTTTGTTTGTTTAGATTTAAAAAAAAAATTAATTTAATTTTTTTTTAAAAATAACATAGGTGATTTTCATTTATCCTAATTACAGTGATTTGACAGATGTGATGCCACTTTTGTGTATCGGCGGTTATTCATGTTATCTGGAATTGAAAACATGTAGGCCTATCCTAATTAGCCTATAACCCTTCAGAGGTAAAACGGGATAAGTCTTTTCATCATAAATATAATTAAAAAAGCATTCAAAATATATTTATTTCCAAAAAATGTGGTGAAATGAACAGTGGGACAAGGGTCTGATAACAGGGTATGGTATAGGATATGGAAACGCCATCAATTTCTATTCTTGACCATCTTAAACTGTGTCAAATATATTCCCGTATGCAGATGTAAACCAAGAAATTTCATTCAAACGCTTGCCTATAGACTAATTTTGGCCATGGTTAAAAATAAAACTGTAAATAGGCATACATTGTAAATTACAGACGCAAGTACAGTAGGCCTATCTATAAACTGGACTTATTTAAATAGGTTTTATAAATGAGATAAATGAATTTATTACTTACCTGAGTTGAAATGAACGATTTAATACAACTTGAATGAAGTTCTTGGTGTTTTTCCCAGTAGCAATCGAGTAACAACAGACTCGACGAGCGCTAAAAATAAATCTGTGTTTACATCATTAATGCGAAGCGGCGAAAACAAAACCGCTGAAAACTTCTGGAAATGGATTTAGTGTGCAAAGGGTTTGCGCACTAAATCCATTTCCAGAAGTTTTCAGCAGTTTCGTTTTCGGCGCTTTGCGTTAATGACGTAAACGCAGATTTATTTTTAGTGCTCTTCGCATCTGTTGTTGTGAAAAATACCATCAATAACCGAAAAATGGACGCAAAGTAACGAACTTTTGATTTCGTATTTTTTTTCAAGGTCCGATGCGGAAAATTCAAGGCTTTTAGCCATTTTTCCAGGCTTTTCAAGGCCTGGAATTTGTTTTTTTTTCGTTTTCCAGGTTTTTCAAGGTTTTTCCAGGTCGCTATGAACCCTGTAATTTAGTCATCGTCAGTAGGACAGTGACATTGGAAAACCCTAGGATAATTAGCAGGGGTGGTTTTGAAGATAGCAAGCCCACTTAGTAAATTTGTTTGTTTAACCCTTAACTTTCTTTCCTGCAGGTTGAGGGGAGGGCGAGATTGTGGGTTTACCATTTGTAATCATTTTTAATTGTTTGTTCTTTTCAGGTGTGCGAACATGCACTTTTATTGATTTGATATGTACTTATTTTGTGGTGTAAATAATTGTAGTCTGGATCAATCACTTTTCTTTAACTATACTGTACGTCTATATATATATATTTGTCTGTATAGTGTGTCTGTGGTCTTAGATAAACCTTATCTCCTTTTGTTTAAAGGTAGTCAGAGGGGGTGAGTCTATAGCTATTATTGAAGTCACGAGTGGCGAGGGAGAGTCAAGCTAGGTTCTCACCCTTGAGTCAAAAGTCTCATCTTTCCAAATTCACTGTCATTTTACTTTAAAATCTATCTTCTCAGTCTTTCTCATTACTAGGGTCTTGTCTTACACTCAGACATAACTCTATACTTAAATCCACTTCGTGACACTTGCTTTATTGCCGTTGGCAGACATTTATTTATTAGAGAGTGCCGTCTTCTTCCGACAGATTTTTGGCTCTCCACAAGCAAAAAGATTACAATTCACTGAAGGTTCAGATGATCAGGATTGGCATTTTTTAGCACTAAAGTATTTTTAACTATACAGTACATTGCTTTTTTTAAAGACCTTGTGCTATTGCACACTTAATAGACAGTGTAAACATGATTTTAGGCTTTTATATGCACTGGGAAGCCAAAAAACAAATGGATGTGACCCACTTTATTTCAATATTCGCTTTATTGCGATGGTCTGGAACTGAACCAGCAATATCTCTGAGGTATGCCTGCCTGCCTGCATGCATGCACGCACGCACAGACAGACAGACAGACAGGCAGGCAGACAGACAGACATACATACATGCATGATGCATGCATGCATATATTTACATATATATATTTATATAAATTAAGATATATATATATATATATATATATATATATATATATATATATATATATATACTTATATATTTACATATATATATTTATATAAATTAAGATATAAACCTTCTTCACAAAGTTTATAATGTTGGTGAAAATTGTGTGCATTATGTCTACAGCTGTATGAACAAGCACTGGAAATGACTTAAACAAGCGTTTTTAATTGATGTGGCTCTCACAAGTACTGCACTGATTGACTATTATGTACTGCCACAATAGACTTGTCAGTGTTAACAGTGTAATGATTAATTGTCATAATGGGTGCCCCCACAATAGACTTGTCAGTGTTAGCAGTGTAATGATTAATTGTCATTATGGGTGCCCCCACAATAGACTTGTTAGTGTTAACAGTGTAATGATTAATTGTCATAACAGGTGCCCCCACAATAGACTTGTCAGTGTTAACAGTGTAATGATTAATTGTCATAACGGGTGCCCCCACAATAGACTTGTCAGTGTTAACAGTGTAATGATTAATTGTCATAACGGGTGCCCCCACAATAGACTTGTCAGTGTTAACAGTGTAATGATTAATTGTCATAACGGGTGCCCCCACAATAGACTTGTCAGTGTTAACAGTGTAATAATTAATTGTCATAATGGGTGCCCCTACAATAGACTTGTCAGTGTTAACAGTGTAATAATTAATTGTCATAATGGGTGCCCCCACAATAGACTTGTCAGTGTAATGATTAATTGTCATAATGGGTGCCACCACAAAATGTCCGTTGTGTGACAAGATATCATCATCACCCTCCAGCTCCTCAAGAAGCACAGGCCTTTAATAAACTTATGCCAAGCCTTCCTGTCCCGTGCCATCTGCTGAAAGTCTTTCCTTGTTTTCTTCCTTTTCTTTATGTTATTCTCTAGTTCTCTTCTCCATGGGTGGTCTCCACTCTACCTCACTTACTTTGGGGATTCCAGGACAAGAACTACCTTGTAGTACTATCAAGTTTCCTCAGTGTGTGACTTATCCATCTCCAGCATCTTCTTATTTTTATTATCTTCTGTCCCAGTGGCACTAGTCTGATTCTTGTCATCAGTGATCATATATCACTTCAATCCTACTTTATACAAGCAGCCATTTAAGATAATACAACTTAGAGGTTTCTTAACATTTCTTCGGCCATTGACCCCCTTTTTTGATTATCCACTGTCAAAAACCAATACACCAGTTGACAGTGGATTCATATCTTCACCGACGGATCTTCAGAAGAAGCAGTAATGAAAGGAGGAGCAGGGATCCACATACTAGTGCCAAATGCTACAAAAATAGAACATTCAATTGCTACTGGAGAACTCTAAACAAACTACAGGGCAGAGCTACAGGCAATCCTAGAGGCTACAAAGATACTGGAGGAACAAAGACTTAAAGGATCAAATATAGTATTCTTATGCGACTGCATGTCAATTCTTCAGACTATTCACAATGAACCTGAAGATCTCCTAACAAGTACAGTCATAGAACACCTGAATCAGCAGTCTGTCAACAACAAAGTGTCACTGCAGTGGATTCCTGCACACTGTGGTATTGCAGGAAATAAGTCAGCTGACAGACTGGCTAAAGCAGGCACTCAGAAGGAACAGTCTCACTGAAGGAAGCAAAGACACTTATCAAAATAAAGTACAAAAATGCATGGAGCCAGAGAACTTACAGCAATTACCCACAAGACCCCCATCCTAAAGCTAGACAGAAAACCGCAAACCACAATTTTAAGGCTCTGCACAGGACACTGTTGACTACAAGCGTATCTCCACAAAATTAAAGCTGAACTAACTGACAAGTGCACATGCCAAAATGGCCCCCAGACTATGGAACATATTCTACAAATGTGCCCTCTCTTTGGTGACTTGAGAGCTCAAACCTGGCCCCAGGAGACGAAAGTGGAAGAGAAACTGTGGGGCTGAAACTCCTGCTGACTATTGGATTCATGGAGGCAACTCATCTCCTTGTTTAGACTGCCGAGCACAGGAAACGGATTGCAGAAGAAGAAGAAGATTGCCCGCTGAAGGCCAAAGACCCCTTAGAAAAAATGTACATATACATAATTACACTCTTTGCATAAAAGGTTTCTCTCCTGAAATGTAAAAAAAGTATATATTTACTTATGTGTGAAAATCTATCATAATTTTCCAGAGTAAAATAAAATTAAAAAATTGTAAGGACATGCACAGCCCAACCAAGTGCCCGTGGACTACCAGTTAAGAAACCCTGATATAACCATAATTTACTTTACATTTTGTCACCACTCCAAATTATTTGAGCTGACAGCAGATAAAATGAGATAACAACCAGGGCATATAGTGACTAACCATTACCATAAGTAATTGTATGAATGTACACAGCCATCCCATGTACACACCCATCTCATGTACACATTTCTAATAATGAAAGGAGGAAATGAGATCAAAATCAGAACAACAAGTTTTAAAACAAACAAAATGTAAAGGTAGATCCATAGCAGATACTGCTGTAGGGGAGTGGAGTGTTAGAGACTTCATCATAATAGGCCCAGCGTTATGAGTTAAGCTGACCAGTTCCCGTGCTTGCTGCCTTTTCCTTCCCTAAATCAAGAGCAGTCTGGTGCTCATTTCTAGCTGGGTAGATGAACATGATGACACCAGGTTTAGAACCCTGTACCTTCAGCCGGGAAGAGTTGATTGTAGAAGAAGACAGTGGCTGTAAGTGGGAATTAACATCTAGTGATAGACAGGAAAGATTTTCACAGTGCACTACCAAGACAAGAGACAGAAGATTGAGATCTATTCAATGCTAAGATGGCAGTTGATAGATCAAGTTGGATACCTTCAGGGGAAAAAATGCCACACACTTCTGCATATTATGAAATGGATTATTGCTTTCATCTGCTAAAATGTTTAAAAAAAAAAAAGAAAACATTACTTGAAACAAACATTTAAAAAGAACAAGGGACATAAAACTGCCTGACAGTACTTTGAAATTCAGCTGTGTGCCTTAATACAGTGTTGTGTCTTTCAGGTCTCAGTTAGTCTAGGAATCAGAAACTAATTTAATATTACAGTTTGTGAAAGGAAATACATCATGGGTTGGCAATGTGCAGACCTACTAGTAGGTACCACAAACTGATTTTTCATATTTGTTGAATTGACAATTTAATGAGATATTTAGAAAGTACATTTAAAAAAAAAAAAAATTTTCATCATCAAAATCAGTCTATAAATAAAATAGTTATGAATTTTTATTTTATTTTTCGAATCAGAAATGTTATCGCTCTGGCTGAGAGTGAAAATGGGCCATCTTTGACATCACCAAAGGATCACAAATTACATATATAATAAAAATGGGCCATCTTTGACATCACCAAAGGATCACAAATTACATATATAAGCACATATAATGTCATGTTTGTGTTAAAAACTACTTGTAATTGTAAGAAATTAAGAAATGAAAGGCATGGGGTAGGTAAAAAAGGCCAATATGCTCATTTCAAATTTTAAGAAAATCAGGTTAGTCATCTGTTTTTGGTTACAAAATCAGCTCAACAAATAATTTTAAAGTGTCAATGCTCAAAATCTATGCACTGTAGACACTCAGGATCTATGACATCCAATGTCATAGTCACACTAAGTAAGCCCAGTTTTTTTCTAAACATGTCACATTATTCTGAACAAGGTTTTTATGAGTTAAAAATGACAAGAAAGCCAAAAAAAAAAAAAATAAACCAATTTCTGCAGAAACCATTCAATTCGTCAATATTTCTACATGTTTACAAAGAACAGAAAAAATTTACTAAAAGATGTATCATTTTAAAGTTCTTTTCAAGCCCTTTCCAACAGTACAGAAATAAGCACAACTGTTTTGACTTGTTAAGCAAATTATAGGCTCAAAGATGCCTTGTGTGAAGAAAATTCAAAATTTTTCATATCTTTTGTCATGCAATAAAATTGAAAACAAATTATCCATTTAATGTATATTTATAGATAATACATTATTTTAGAGCGTTTTTACAGCTCTTTGCAATGGGATTCAAATAAACTTTGTTTATATGGCATATTCTGTTATGTGGTACCTTTTAGAAATGTTTCATTATTCCCAATCTTGTTAAGAAAGAATCCTACAGTATAATATATTTATAGCTTATTCAATATCGCTTTTGGTCCCTGTAACAAATACATCTACTATGTAGATGGGCCTAGTCTATAGTATGAATAAATATAATATAAATAACACTGGGAAGATGAATTAGTATATCAAGATTATTAATTCTAGGCCCTAAATCACATTAATTCACAAAGCCAGTGCATATACAAATAATCTATTCCGCAGATGAAAGCAACTGCCACTATTGCTTACATTGAATGAGGTCACCAAAATTACTGAGTTTTTGAGCGATTGTGGGATTAATCATGATTAAAGAGTTATGCTAATCGTAGTAATCCACTTGGTAAGCAGGGGAACTGAGACATGGCTCTGTGCAGGATGTGACCATTCCTTGGGAAAGTCTAGAACCAGAGCACAGTATTTTAGGAAAAATGGATAGACTTAATAAGTTTAGCCAGTAGGTGGGCTTGAACATCAATCTAAAGAAGTCAGAGGTCATGACACTCAATGTGAGCAACCCTGAGCCCATATCAGTAAGGAATCGACAACTGGAGCAGACGGGCACCTTCGCATGTCTGGGGTGCATGGTTGCACCAGATGGTGGAGCGGGCAAAGACATCAGCGGCAGAGTGAACAATACTAGAACAGCCTCGTTTGGTCTAAACAACATCTGTAAGTCCTCTCAGTACAGCACAAAATTAAGATTATATCAGAGCTGTGTGCTTTCTGTGCTTCTCTATGATGTGGAATGCTGGAGAGTTACAGAGAAGGAAATGTCGGGATTGTCATCTTTTCACACAACATGCATAGGAAAAATTCTCCGAATCTTTTGACCAAATACCATCACCAACCAAGATCTGCTTACTCAGAGCAAACAAGAGGACATGCACACCATCATAGCTGGCAGATGCTGGAGCTGGGTTGGCCATGTCCTCAGAAGAGACCCCGATGCCATCACAAGAACAGCTATACTATGGACCCCAGAAGGAAAGCGAAAGAGAGGCAGATCAAAAACAACTTGGCAGAAGACTGTGGAGGCTGAGATGCAAAGAATGAACCAGAGTTGGGGCAATGAATGAAGGATGGCCACCGACCGGGCAAAGTGGAATAAATTTGTTGTTGCCCTACAAGATGCCACCAGGCGTGATGGCCACTGACTGCTTTGACGGTCGGCAGCCAAGGATCAAAGAAGAAGAAGTTGTACAGCCCCGTTGGATGGCAGGGAATGCACATTATACTACACACTTCTTACTCCTAGCTTGAGACCATTATGTATCGATCCTTTAAATGCAAGCTAAGCTGGAGAAACTGGAGCTGATGACTTTAACTCAACATGTTTCAGAATAGTAAAAAAGCCACAAGAAAAACCTAGATCTTCAGTGTTACCAAAGAGTATTGAACTTGCTATTGGCTGCAAAAGAGTGAGAGGCTCAGCAGCCTTATTAAACAACAAAAAATCTGGTTGAGATTTCAGTTTACACAACAAAAGTGTACTTTTTTCACTACCACTTTGAAAAATGTCCACAGGAAGTGATCAAATAATTTAACACATTAACTACCGCAAGCAGCTGTCAGCAGCTCACAAAATAATCACATTTGGACCGCAAGCTGCTCAGAGCGCCAATCTAATTTTAGTAATACAACGAATGAAAAATGTACTGAAACACTTTCTGATCTGGTTCGAGATTTTAAGTTGTCACCAGAAAACAAATTCCCAAAGCATGGTTGTTGTAGAACACTGGAAAATTGATATTATGTTCATATTTTTCAGCGTTTTGGGTTAGTTACAAAATCGTGTAAAACTGTTTACTGTGGCAACTAGTGATAGGAGTACAAAAAATTTGTGTACATCTCGTCTAACGGCTGAATAGGATAGAAACGTGTTTCAACAAATGACTGATAGATCTAGCAATGAGGACAAGAGTGAAAACGGTGTGCACATTGATTGAAATTGTGATTTTGATAGAGATGGGGCGCAAGCAGTTATAATTGTGAAAATATTGCAAGTCCTCGGCCATCGGAGGGCCGTTAAATAGCAACAACCTCTATTAGCGTTACAACCGGTGTTTATTGTAATAGTACATTCATTTATCTTTAAAATGATGCGTAATTCATAAAAATCTGTAAACTTACTTACTTACTTAGAACACCTACAGGATGAAAATAGGAAAACAATTTAATTCAGCCACAGTGTGTTTTTCAATTCGGTAGTTAATGTGTTAAACCATCAAGACATTTTGTGAATAGGGGCTGAAGAATAATGAATGAGTAAACCTGCATTACAAACATCATGCTTTAAAATTGTGTAAGGTAAACATCACATAAATTTTCTCTGATGTTAGTCTAGTGTGTAGTTTTAGAATACTGACTTGAGTAAACTCAACACCACAAACATCGCACTTACAAATTGTCTCTCATGTATGTTTTGTAAATTGTTGTGTGTTGTTTTAGAATAAAGACTTGAGAAAACCTAACACCACACACAGAAAGTCCCTCTCATGTATGCCTTCTTTTGTGTAATTCTAGAATACAGACTTGAGAAAACTTAATACAACAAACATCACATTTATACATCTTTCCAATGCGTTTCAACATGTGTCTCTTTATCTGAGTAGCCAAAGAAAACGCATCACAACTATATAGTTTTTTCCCGGTATGCCTTCTTAGTGTAGTTTTACAAAAAATCACACCACAAATGCCACACTTATAAGGTTTCTCTCCTGTGTGAGTCCGTTTGTGACTCTTTAAAGTACGACTATGAGAAAATTCTGCTCCACAAACATCATACATAAGATTTATCTCATGTGTGTGTCATTTTATGATGCTTTAAATGATTATATTGACAAAATTCCGCTCCTCAAACATCACACTTATAAGGTTTCTCTCCTGTGTGTGTCCTTTTGTGACTCTTCAAAGCACAACTCTGAGAAAATTCTGCTCCACAAACATCACACTTATAAGGTTTCTCTCCAGTGTGTGTCCTTTTGTGACTCTTCAAAGCACCACTCTGAGAAAATTCTGCCCCACAATTATCACACTTATAAGGTTTCTCTCCTGTGTGTGTCCTTTTGTGACTCTTCAAAGCACCACTCTGAGAAAATTCTGCTCCACAAACATAAAACTTATAAGGTTTCTCTCCTGTGTGTGTCCTTTTGTGACTCTTTAACTCATTCATTCCAGAGTTATTTTGCACGCTGTGCCAGACTTTTTTTGTGGACAGAATTTTATAGAGTGAAGTGTTCATCTTTCAGTCTAAATTTGTTTGTGAATTTTCCTTTGAACATGTACTTATTATATACTAAACTGTAGGGAAATTAAAAGAGAATTCAAATATATAATGTCTTTGGTAGTATTAACAAAAGTATGTTCGGTATACTTAAAACATTTTGCATGTAAAATTGAAAAACGCTAAAAAGTTGACTGTAGAATACGATCTAACCAAAGACAAATTACTGTTGTAGACAATAAAACTTTCTTTTTAGTCTTCAAACATCAAGTTAATCCATATACAAGTAAAAGAAAACATGCTTATGGCCACAATTAATACATTTAGTGTTATTCACACCAGTTTTTCCGTGGTCCTTTGTAAGAAAAATACAAATTATGCAATCGTGCATTACGTAATTTTCAAACAAATAAAGGAGAATAACGTTATATAAAAACTTTTTTACTCTTGTTTAATGTTTTAATAGTATCCCTAGCTTCATCTTCTACCAAGAACTAGTGATTAGATGTTACGGTAGGTCTAGTTTTGTTGCTTTTTGATCGGCCAGAATACGACTACGCCAACTCATCAACTAAACCTAGTGTGTCTAGCTTTTCTGCACAGATTCCGTATTTTGACAACAAACTGTGACTACCAAACAATCATCATCAATGTCAGCAATGTTTCAAAGTAGTTTGACACAATTATTTGCTTAGGAGACTTAGAAAATGTAAATATAAAGCGTGACATATTTCTCTAGCAATAACGACGAAAAATGCAAACATGCAAATCTTCACAAAAATTGTGATAATAACATCAAAACACGCACACGTGCTGATTAACTACAGTCAAATTAGTTGTTTAGATAGTAGCGGAAGTCATTCTACGAATTTCAATATATGAACTGCATTAAAAGGAAGATTTTTAAGGTTTATGCGTGATAAACTAAAAACCACGCTGTGAGCGTTGCTGTGGCACGGCGTGTTAAATTTTGCAACGTTCAGAGCGTTGCTGTGGAGTCAAAGAGTTAAATGATTTTTTCGAGAAAATTCTACTCCACAAACATCACACTTATAAGGTTTCTCTCCTGTGTGTGTCCTGTGACTCTTTAAATGATTATCTTGAGAAAATACTGCTCCACAAACATCACACATAAGGTTTCTCTCCTGTGTGTGTCCTTATGTGACTCTTTAAAGCACTCTTATGAGAAAATTCTGCTCCACAATCAACACACTTATAAGGTTTCTCTCCAGTGTGTGTTCTTTGGTGACTCTTTAAATGATCATTTCGATAAAATTCTGCATCACAATCAACACAATTATAAGGTTTCTCTTGTGTGTGTGTCCTTTTGTGAATGTTTAAAGCACCACTATGAGAAAATTCTGCTCCACAAACATCACACTTATAATGTTTCTCTCCTGTGTGTGTCCTTTTGTGACTCTTCATATGATCATTTCGAGAAAATTCTGCTCCACAAACATCACAATTATAAGGTTTCTCTCCTGTGTGTGTCCTTTTGTGATTCTTTAAATTTCCATTTTGAGAAAACTCTGCTCCACAAACATCACACTTATAAGGTTTATCTCCTGTGTGTGTCCTTTTGTGACTCTTTAAAGCTCCATTCTCAGAAAATTCTGCTCCACAAACATCACAATTATAAGGTTTCTCTCCTGTGTGTGTCCTTGTGTGACTCTTTAAAGTACTACTATGAGAAAATTCTGCTCCACAAACTTCACACTTATAAGGTTTTTCTCTTGTGTGTGTCCTATTGTGACTCTTTAAATGATTTTTTTGAGAAAATTCTGCTCCACAAACATCACACTTATAAGGTTTCTCTCCTGTGTGTGTCCTTTTGTGACTCTTCAAAGCACCACACTGAGAAAATTCTGCTCCACAAACATCACACTTATAAGGTTTCTCTCCTGTGTGTGTCCTTTTGTGACGCTTTAAAATTTCGATTTGAGAAAATTCTGCTCCACAAACATCACAATTATAAGGTTTCTCTCCTGTGTGTGTCCTTTTGTGACTCTTTATATGATCATTTCGAGAAAATTCTGCTCCACAAACATCACACTCATAAGGTTTCTCTCCTGTGTGTGTCCTTTTGTGACTCTTTAACTGTTCATTTTGAGAAAATCCTGCTCCACAAACATCACACTTATAAGGTTTCTCTCCTGTGTGTGTCCTTTTGTGACTCTTCAAATAACCATTTTGAGAAAATGCTGCTCCACAAACATCACACTTATAAGGTTTCTCTCCTGTGTGTGTCCTTTGGTGACTCTTTAAAGTAGTACTATGAGAATATTCTGCTCCACAAACATCACACTTATAAGGTTTCTCTCCTGTGTGTGTCCTTTTGTGACTCTTTAAATGTTCATTTTGAGAAAATTCTGCTCCACAAACATCACACTTATAAGGTTTCTCTCCTGTGTGTGTCCTTTTGTGACTCTTTAAATAACCATTTTGAGAAAATGCTGCTCCACAAACATCACACTTATAAGGTTTCTCTCCTGTGTGTGTCCTTAAGTGACTCTTCAAAGCACAAATCCGAGAAAATCCTGCTCCACAAACATCACACTTATAAGGTTTCTCTCCTGTGTGTGTCCTTTGGTGACGCTTTAAATGATCATTTCGACAAAATTCTGCTTCACAAACATCACACTTATAAGGTTTATTTCCTGTGTGTGTCCGTTTGTGACTGTTTAAAGCACCACTATGAGAAAATTCTGCTCCAGAAACATCACAATTATAAGGTTTTTCTTCTGTAAGTTGACTTTTGTACCATTTTAAATGAAGTTTTTGTCCTGTAAGTTCATCACACATGTAAGATTCTCCTTCTGTATTTGTCACCTTGTGATCACTTTGGCAAAATTCTGCTCCACTGACATCATATTTGTAATGTGTCTCACTGTTATGCTGCATTATGGGTTTTTTTGGATAATCAGTCCTAGAAAACCTTCTAAGACCACCACACTTGTTAGGTAGTTCTTCTTTATGCTGCATTATGTGTGGCTTTAGATAACCAAAATGAGCAGCCCCCATACTAATAAGATCATATTTAGAATGCTTCTGTGCTTTTTGTATTCTTTCTTGTTGACATAGACTGGATTTTGTAGCTAATTCTATATTACCAACATTACTTATATAACACTTTTCTCTTATATGTGAAAGTTCATGTTCATTATGATCACCTTTCTTGCTAACCTGTACTCCACAAACATGACAGCTGAAAAGTTTCTCTTTTGTACTTATTATTATTTCATCTGAATCTACACTGTCACACAATTTAAAACCTTCTCTACTTCCACCATTGAGAGTACAATCATCATAGACTATTGTTGATTTCCTGCTGCAGTTTTCATTTTGTAAGACTGCAGTATAAATCTCAGGAGTCAGATTCATGTCTACAGTCATTATCTCAGAGTCTGTGACATTTGGTGATTGTACCTCTTTTAATCTTGATTCAATGTTATTGTCTGTATTTAGTGTTGCAGCTGCCATACTTACACCAGCTTTCATTTCACTCACAATGTTTTCTGTGAATTCTGGCAACACTTGATTGAATGCGGCTTTGTGCATTGGTTCACTCTTTATGAAACTGTTCATAATTTTCACATCTGGAATTTCAACACTAGAGTATAGGTGGGGTCGCTGGTTACAGGAATGGTCACCTGTAATTCATTGAATAAAAAATAATAATAAAAACTTCAAATAATTATGGCATGCACAAACAATTTTAATTCTGTATGTTTTGTGGCATCATATTAAGTATGATTTAAAAGTTATGCAACTTAAAAGGTTATTTAAGAAGTTTTTGTTTCTGTCTGATATGTTAATAGTTCTACTTGTTTATTTCTTACGAGTGCCTGAAAACATACCTTTATGTTTGTTTCATATTAATAGTTCATGGTGCATTGCGTACTATGAAACTAATAGTATACATTTAAAAATTTTATATGATGTCGCAAAATATTGTTTTTTAATATGGTCACTAATCGCATATATTCATTGATATTTTTATTGTTTGATTACTTCCCTTGAGTTTCAGAAATGAGTAATAACAATTTATGTCCGAATTACTTCCATCCAAACAGTCCAGAAATGATCACAAATATATATGTGTGTGTGTGTTTGTGTGTGTGCATGCACGCATGCGCGAGTGTACATACGGATGTATGCACATACATACGTACGTACATACATACATATGTATGTATGTATGTATGTATGTTAAAGAAATTGAAGATGAAATTGTACAACACGTTAGAACATGGCTAGCGCTAAATGAATCATCCACAAGGAGCTATTTCTTTTGTCCCAGGTCGAAGGGTGGCCTTGGCATACCAAACCCCTTCATATTATACCACTCTCGACATATTTCATTCTTTATCAGTATGCTCAATTGTGATGATAGTCTTGTATAAACTGCAGCAATAAACTCGCTAGATAAACATATGAAAAAACGTAAAATAGACCAAGTAGATGAAGATAGGAATAACTTTGCAAGTTACGAGCTAAATGAAACGAACCATCTAGTTAAAAGATCGAAGGTGAATTGGCCAAGATCATTTTGGGTAGAGCTGAATGAAGAATGCGCGTGAAGGAGTGAAAGTGAAAGTCGATGACAGTGGCCATTACATTGTACATTTAGACGTAGATGAAGATGTGAGTCTAACATACAAGTCAGCAAATGCTTTTTATTCTGGATTTAAATCACATAAACTTAACCTAATTCTAAGTGAACTAAAAAGTAAATCATCACAAGGGAGAATAGTGCGCGAAATAAAATGTGTAAACCATTCATTGTCATCTAGTTTTCTATCTAATGTTAAATTAAGTGATCAAATACTTTCATTTGCTGTGAGATCGAGGTTACAGCTGCTTGAATGCGAAAGTCTTTACATCTATACTATCCACAGACATACACGAAAATGTGCAAAATATGTAACCACCCATACGAAACAGTGTCACATTTATTGAATGGATGTACCAAATTTCAAACATTATACCAACAAAGGCACAATAGAACTGTAGACATTATTTATGAGAAACTGAAATCCTCATACAGTAATAAGAGTGACATAACAATAAATAAAGAGATAATAGTTAAACCATCACTTTTCGGCAGCAGTGACACTTCATTTAAAACACATGCCATAAAACCTGATTTAACAATAATCAATCGACAGAACAAAACAGCTTTTATAGTGGAGGCAGCAATACCATATGACGCCCATTTAGATAAATGTTACCAACATAAATTTGATAAGTACTATCCATTGACTGCAGAAATTAACGAACTAGGCTATCGTACGCATGTAATCGTACTGATAATTGGTAGTTTGGGTCATGTGCATGCAACGTGTGTGAGTGGATTAATGTCGCTAGGGTTGCGGAAATTTAAAGCCAAAGTTTTATGTAAGTATGTCAGCATTAGTGCAATTATAGGTTCTGACAGAATTTGGAAACTTCGATGTAAAAAACACCCATTTTAAATTGATGGAGATGTTTTCCACATAGTCTAATCTCAATTGTGCTCTGTCTACTATACCAAACGACTATTGTATTTGATGCTATATTTAATATCTCACACCACTAGCTGTCAAAGCTTGTTATGGCAAACACAAATTCTGATAAAACCCACATGTAAAAACACCCTTATTGCTCTACTTGAATGGTATTCCACAAACATTTTGTAAATTTCAATAATACTCATTTTTGGCAGGTTATATCACATATCGTATCATTGTATGCCAATGTCTTTTAGAAAGCTTAAAGATTGTTATATATATGTAACACAAACATTAGATGTAAAAACACCCACATAGAACTACGTGAGACGTCTTCAACACTTTATATAAATTCTAAGGTTCTCCTTTATGCCATGTTGTATCTATTATATCATGCCTGTACATATTAATGTATTTTTGGAGAATAAAGATTCTCTCTCTCTCTCTCTCTCTCTGTGTATGTGTGTGGTGTGTGTGTGTATGTGTCTTTGTGTGTGTCGTGATGTTAGCAAGCCTCCGTATCGTGGCTCGACAACAGTCTCGAAAACTGCCCCGTTCTCGCAATGAGTCGTGGGCCGGCAGTCAGTAAGCTGGTGTCGCTTTGGGCCCGTCCTGTCCGACGTCTTGTCGGCAGGCGGCCAGTGGTTCTCCCAAGAATAAAATCGCCGGGGCCGCCGGGATCTGCTCTGCACAGAGCGCTGTCTCCCTCCCCGCGCGAGCGACGAAATGGTCTGTTCAGACAGTTATCTGGTTGATGCTGCCAGTAGTCATATGCTTGTCTCAAAGATTAAGCCATGCATGTCTAAGTTCACACTGTCTCACGGTGAAACCGCGAATGGCTCATTAAATCAGTCGAGGTTCCTTAGATGATACGATCCTACTTGGATAACTGTGGCAATTCTAGAGCTAATACATGCTTACCAGATAGCGCTCGTGCAGTCCGGCATTTTCCTTCTGGTCTCGAGGTATTTGCGTCCCTTGTATGGTCAGCAATGACTGGGGGACGTAAAGTGTCCGGCACCCAGACCCTCTGCTCTCGAGGTGTCTGTATCCCTTATACAGTCAGAAATGACTAAAAGGGAAGATGAAATGGAGGGCAAGTTCCGTATCCTACTAGTGACAGGCGGTTGCTACTGGCGTCAGACTGTATCAGCTAGACCGTTCCTCTGACGTCCAGGCCGGGTCTTGCTGCATGGGCAACAGCTTGATCTACACTTGCCCAACCTCGTGCCACCAAAAGTTATTTCGGGAGGTACGCTCCTTTGGTCAGAAATGACTGGTAGGGAAGATCATATATATATATATATATATATATATATATATATATATATATATATATATATATATATATATATATATATATATATATATATATATATATATATATATATATATATATATATATATATATATATATATATATATATATATATACCAACGGGCTGATCACCCGTTTGCCAGTCACTTCGATTACGGAAACAACAGCAAATGGATTGATTTGCCGTTGCCCTAAAGACGCCAATAGGCGTGATGGGAAACAATGGCAAAGATAACCTATCTGCTGTTGCCCTAAGACGCCACTAGGCGTAATGGCCACTGACTGCTTTGACGGTCGGTAGCTAAGGACGGAAGAAGAAGAGATATATATATATATATATATATATATATATATATATATATATATATATATATATATATATATCTATATATATATATATATATATATATATATACATACAAAGAGCCAGGGATCCAGACCCCCAGGATGACCCATATGTATGATGTATGTATGTGTGTGTGTGCATGCATGCGTGCATGCATGTGTGTGTATGTGTGTATGTATGTATATATATACATATATGTATATATATATACATTTATGTGTATACATATACATATACATATATATATATATATATATATATATATATATATATATATATATATATATATATATATATATATATATATATATATATATATATATATATGTGTGTGTGTGTGTACATGTGTACATATGTATATGTGTGTACATACATACGTCCGTCCATCCATCTGTGCATGCCTGCATGCATGCATGCGTGTGTACATACGTACACACACATACATAATACGTATGTACGTACATGCATATGTATGTACATACATACATGCGTGCATGCGTACATATGTACGTATGTACATGTGTGTGTGTGTGTGTGTGTTTGTGTGTGTGTGTGAGGGACGGTCAAAAAGTAATGCCTCCTATAAAGTTAGTGTGTGTGTCAGACAAAATCGAAGGATCTTCTTCTACAATAGTAGTTAAAAGAAGAGTCAAAGTTAGAGTTGTGACGTACTGAAGTATGTCAAACTGGGCTAAAAGAAGCACCAAAGTTAGCATGATGAACGATTGTATCATCAATACTGCAAGATTGCACTATATTAGCAGAATTTATCACATGAGAAGATTTCGGCATTGTTGTTAAGGTTGTATCAATAAGGTTATGTTGCCGTTCCCAAGCAGCAATTTGTACCAGCGTACACACCTTTACACCATGTATCTGTCCAACAATAAGGTCGGCGATAGGTGCTCTGAGCAAACATGCGTGCATATAACCAGTGAAAAACGGTGTGGTAATGTGGACTATGGATGTCAGAAAAGTCTCAACTGTCCCACCGAATGTCACACATTTCACATTATTACCTGTTGCGCAAGATGGGTGAACTAAAGACTGTCTAAAACCAACAGTTATGCATTCAGAATCAAAGAGAACTGAGACTGGATTATTATTCACAAACCCCTTATGTAGAGTAAGAGACCCTCTTCCGTCATGTGCAGACAAAGCAGGAAGAATAGTCGGAAGAAGGATGACCGCAATTCAAGGTAGTTACAGCTGTAGGTTGGAACAAAGTTATGCACTCCGGGCACTGACATGCTCTCTCAAAATCGAAAGCAGAGCAAGCAGTAGCATTAGAGAAACTATTATTATTGTTATCTTGATCAATAACAACCTGGGGCTCCTGTTGAGCAGAGTTAGCATGGCAATGCGATCTATTATTTGTAGATCTATCATCATATCACGATCTATCACGACTATTATCTCTATTGGGAGCATTTTTATTTGCCCTATTGTAACTATTGTTCTGATTTGAATCCCAGTTAGCATTGTCGCGATTACTATTTCCCCTTTGATCAAAATATCTATTAGATGGATTTTGTTGTCTCCAAGAAAAATTATTGTAGGGTTGATAATCTCTATAGTAGTTACCCCCTCCAAAATTTCCATAATTGTTGGAACCAAAATGTTGAGGACCGTTAAATTGTCTCCAGTTCCTTGAAGAAGGAGAATCACTACGTGATGGACCCCCTTGGTTCTGTCCAAAATTACGATTATCTCTCCTACCAAAAATTGTGCTCAGCACTTTGAGATCTATGTCACAAATTAGGACAATATGGTATTGCTGAAGCCAAGGGTAAACCTTCTCTGACTTGAGAATTGCTAACAGTCACATTTGGGTGTGCAGTGACGTATTGGCGACAGTATTGTTCCAAATCTTTCAAGTTTGTAGGCTTTCGCTCATGTAAGAAGGAAAGAAAAGACACATTCACAGACGACATGACTTTGTCGCGAAGCAACAAGTCCATAAGGGCTTCATATGTGTGTTCAGTTTTAGAAAGTTCAATCCAACGTGAAAACGTTAGACGTATATTTGCTATGAACTCTGAAAAATCTATCCCAGTCTCTGGTAACAGAGTCTTAAAGCGCACACGATAACCGTCTTCATCAAGTTGGTATTTCTTCAATAGGGCAGCTCAGCCACCTTTGGCCCAAACCTGGCATCCAGCTCTCACTTGTGGCTCCTCGTAGCTGTCAGCATGCGACAGTGGCCACCCCCGGACAACGGCTTTGACAGGCCGGCTAAACTAGGTGAGGGTAGCCGAATGGTTATAAACCTTCGGTGAGTTAGGGTCTGCCTACCCATGCATGCGAAGACTGGATTCGATAGACTGCGCGGAAGAAACCACCTGTTGGTTCAACGGGCATGACGGCGATTACCAGCAATGCGCTGTGGAGCGTAAGGAGCACGGCGAGGCACGTAGAAAGCCCTGGTTATCCACTGCACCTGACTTCATCTCCAGTCGTCTTGACTTGTCTTGCCACTGGATTGAGATGGACCCAGGCGAGAGAGTGAGGTCGACGAATTGCGCAACTCTTCCTCACTTTAATCCAAATCACTGCGCAAGTCACTCTTTCATCCATTCATCCATTCATCCATCCACTCACAACAAGTCCTGTGGCGATGGGCGAGCGGCGAAGCGGCAGGCGTGGGTACGCTGGCAGTTGTAGTCGCAGACCTACACACAGGCGGCTCAGGCCATATGGTCGTCTTCCACTGATCGGAGCAGCAGTGGGATTCGGCAGCCCCCTGAGTGTCTGAGCAGCCCTCTTTAGGAAAGCACTGCTCACCTCCATGGCATGAGGAAGGGGCTAGAAAAGGTGCCCTAAATATTGCCTGCTTCACCATAACCTAACCAGCTTACCGCGGTTGGTGGGTACCCTACTTCGGCGGTCGACATATAAGAAAAAGAAAGGACAGATTTTTCCCCCTCATTCTAGGTGCATGGAATGTGTGCACTCTACTTGACAAAGACTTTAACGCAAACAGACCTGAGAGACGAACTGCCCTGATTGGGAGAGAACTGGCCAGGTACAACATTGACATAGCAGCACTGAGTGAAACTCGACTTGCAGGCGAGGGCCAACTTTGCAAAAAGGGTGCAGGTTATACATTCTTTTGGAGCGGAAGAGGAACTGAAGAAAGACGAGAAGCAGGGGTTGGATTTGCAATCAAAACAGCAATTGTCAGCAAGTTAGCGGGGCCCCTAAAGGGAATAAATGACCGACTCATGACGGTCAAGATCCCTCTGTTCTATGGAAGAAAACATGCCACCATCATTAGCGCGTATGCACCAACTATGACAAACCAGGATGATGTCAAGGATAAGTTTTACAAAGAACTACATGCAGTCATTGCATCAGTTCCTAAAGCAGATAAGCTCATCATTCTTGGTGACTTTAATGCAAGAGTAGGCTCAGATAACATCTCCTGGAATGGCACTATTGGTGGGTACGGCGTGGGTCGCTGTAACAGTAATGGACTTCGTCTCCTCCAGACTTGCGCAGAACATGACCTCCTTGTCACCAACACCATTTTTCGACTTCCTACCCGCAACAGGACCTCCTGGATGCACCCTCGCTCAAAGCATTGGCACCTAATTGACTATGTAATTGTTAGGAAGAAGGACAGGCAAGATGTCCGGGTGACCAAGTCCATGTGTGGTGCCGAATGCTGGACTGATCATCGCCTCATTGTATCTAAACTTAAAATTCGTATCCAACCAGCCAGGCGCCCTCAGGGGAAGAAAACTCAAAAGAGGCTGGATGTCACCAAACTAAAGAAGACAAAAATCAAACAGTCATTTACTGACACCTTAGAAGACCGTCTCAAATCTATCTCGCTAGACGGCCAAAGTGTGGAAACAAATTGGGCAGCCCTAAGTGAGCAGATCTACAACACTGCTACAGAGGTCCTGGGTCCTTCCATCAAGAAACAAAATGACTGGTTTGATGAGAACTCAGATGATATAAAGCAGATGTTGGCTGAGAAACACCATCTCCATAAAGCATATTTAAATGATCCAAAATCTACATCCAAGAAAGACGCTTTCAACAACATGCGTAGAATCGTCCAACATAAACTACGCCAGATGTGGGATTCATGGCTGAGTAATAAAGCAGATGAGCTCCAAGGCTGTGCTGACAGCCATGACTTGAAAAACTTTTACCTTGCACTCAAAGCGGTCTATGGTCCAACATCATCAGGATCATTTCCCCTCCTTAATGCAGATGGAAAAACACTAATTACAGACAAGGAAAAAATGCTCCAACGCTGGGCTGAACATTTTAATAATATCTTGAACCAGCCATCATCTATTAACGACAAAGCCATCATCCGCCTGCCCCAAATTCCTATAAATGAAGCATTAGATGATGTACCAACTCTGGAGGAAACTAAAAAAGTGATTCGTCAACTGTCTAGTGGAAAGGCCCCTGGCTCCGATTCAATTCCTGTTGAGGTTTATAAAGATGGCGGTGCAGTTCTGATAGAGAAACTTCATATGATCTTCCAGCAAATGTGGCAGAGTGAAACCATCCCACACGATCTCAAAGATGCCTCAATTATACATCTATATAAACGTAAAGGTAATCGCCAAGACTGCAACAATCATCGAGGCATCTCTCTTTTATCAATCGCTGGGAAGATATTCGCCAGAATCCTTTTGAATCGCCTTACGGCTCATCTTGACAAAGGTCTTTTACCTGAAAGTCAGTGTGGATTCCTGAAAGAACGTGGAACCACAGATATGGTGTTCGCTGCAAGACAGCTACAAGAAAAATGCCAAGAACAGCACTGTGACCTGTACACAGCTTTCATCGACTTGACAAAGGCGTTCGACACGGTCAGTAGAGAGGGTCTATGGAAGATCATGGCAAAATACGGCTGCCCAAAGAAATTTATCACAATAGTGCAGCAACTGCATGATGGAATGCAGGCTAGAGTTCAGGAAAACGGTGAGCTATCAGAGCCTTTCCCCGTCTCAAATGGAGTTAAACAAGGGTGCGTACTTGCACCGACTCTGTTCAGTATCATGTTTTCTGCTATGCTGACTGATGCTTTTAGAGACTGGGACACAGGAATCGACATTAGTTATCATATTGATGGAAAATTGTTTAACCTTAGGAGGCTTCAAGCAAAAACCAAGGTCAAATCACACACCATCAGAGATCTTCTGTTTGCTGATGATTGTGCCCTCAATGCTGGCTCAGAGGCTGATCTGCAGCATAGTGTGGATAGATTCTCTGAAGCCTGCGCCAACTTTGGGCTTACCATCAACACGAAGAAAACAGAAATCATGTACCAACCAGCTCCTGGCACAGTTTATACTGAGCCAGTCATCAAGGTTAATGGTGAGAACTGAATGTTGTGAACAGATTCACATACCTTGGTAGCACACTATCCCAGAACATTGTCATTGATGATGAGGTGAACACCAGGATCTCCAAAGCCAGCAGCACATTTGGCAGACTATACACCAACGTTTGGCATCGAAGTGGCATTAGTCTACAGACAAAGCTGAAGGTGTACAGAGCTGCGGTGCTTCCAGTGCTGCTATATGCATGTGAAACATGGACTGTATACAGGCGTCACGTAAAGAAGCTAAACCACTTCCATACAGTCTGTCTCAGGAAGATAATGAACATCAAATGGCAAGACAAGATCCCGGATACCGCCGTTCTTGACAGAGCTGGTATCCCTAGTATTGATACTATTCTGATGCAGTCACGAATTCGCTGGGCAGGTCATGTAGTCCGCATGCCAGACCATCGACTGCCAAAGATACTCTTTTATGGTGAGATGCAGAAGGGTAAACGCTCTCATGGCGGCCAAAAGAAGCGCTTCAAAGACACGTTAAAGACGTCATTGAAAACCTTTGACATAAACCCAGACACATGGGAAGCTGCTGCGCAAGACCGAACTGCTTGGCGCACATCTCTTCGTAAAGGTGCAGCAGCATGCGAATCATCCAGAAGAGCAGCAGCGGAACAGCGGAGACAAGCTAGAAAGGACCGTGAAATAAAACCTTCACATGAAGCAAACATTCCCTGCCCACACTGTCCAAGATCTTTCCAGGCCCGCATCGGGCTCATCAGTCACCTTCGTACCCATAGACTAACCTAACATATTCTTAAATAATTGGATGAACAGAGTGGTCTTCATCACCCGTGATGGACGAACAACCAACCATTTCTTCAATAAGTCAGCCCTGGCCATATCACAGTTATTTTTGTCAGGCCCCTCCAATCTACTTACAACATTCAATACATCACCCGCAAGTAGTTCTATAAGTCGTGCACAATGTTCTGACTTGTCTTTTTTCTGTGATTCACATGAAAGTTCAAATCAATTTAGATAAAATGATATATCGTCAGAGGTAGGTGTTACCGTCATTTTTGATGGAGTTGCAAACGTCAATTTATTTGTCGAATATTTTTGTTCACCCTTTTCAAAGTTAGGTAACTATGTCTTGGCTTTGTTGTGTCAGGTTGATAAGGGGTTATCTCTCTTTTTGGTTCATTCATTGGGTTTGACCTTTATTGAGTTAGGGTCAAAGGTAAACAGTTCTGGGCTATGTGCCATGCGCAGTGAAAAGCGCGAAGAAAAACTTCCGTGAGGTGGAGAGTTGAGTCCTGGCTTTTGGTGTGACAAGTATGTCCATTGTTTTCCTGGGGAAGAAAAATCTTCGAAGTGACTGCATTGTCAGTTTTCCCCAGCGATTTACTGTACGTCAGGAATGACGGCAGTGTTACTTATTGTGTTCTGAGGATTCGTTTCAAGGTAACACCGACTTTACCATTAATACGCATTCGGTTGCAGAATTTGTTAAAGGATTACCAAACGGTGAGAACAGCTCACACATCCTGTATGCAGAACTTATATTTTGTGCTCAAGATAGCTATGTAAGACTAATAGTCTTTATATAAACAGAAGTCCAGTGACGAAGTTATATATATATGCTGGTATATTTATACAAACATCATAGCAGAGTTTAGACAACCTGTTTATGAAGAGTATACAGCTGACGTCATATTGAGGCCCTGTGTTTTGGCCGATATTCTACCACATAATAAGATGTACTGGCGTGTTATGCCAAGTTGATCGACGGAGTTATTAGAGTCTCTGACGTGTCAGTCAGGGATCCTTAGCGGCACGAGAAACTGTATTATAAAGGACATATCACTACTGACTATGCCCGCATATTTGAATGTTTTCCAGCTTTAGAATGCCTGTTATGTACCAAGCGATTTCAGTTAACATGATCCTGTTTACATTGACTGTTCCTGTGATTCTACTGTCAGTTCTGTGTGATTAAATGTATGAACTGTTACCAGTAGTTGCAACCATCATTGGCTTCCGTATGAGTGTGACTGGGTGCATTATCTACATACATACAATCCTAAATAACTTCGCGTCTTACACACCCATGTCTCACATCATCATCATCATTGTACAAGAACCATGTATGCTGTCAGCGTGAGTGACCTAGATCTTCACTGCACCATTACACTGTTCAGGTGACATCAACACGCATACCTGGCCAACTACACATAAACATTAGCGTGTCCATAAAAAACCAACTAACATTTCTGGTGGACTAGTTCCGTGGGCTTTATGGCTTAAATTATGGCTTCATCTACAGATTGGAACGATCAAGGTTCACAGCAATAAATAACACACATCGGTAGTACACTTCATTTCCAAGTTTTGGCTACACAGGACAGTAGAAATAGGTCATCGACTGTTGACCCACATAAACAGTGTTAGCATTCGTGTGATAATGCTACATGAACCACAGTTGGTACAAGTGCTGGAGTTGACATCTATGTAATATTGCTACGTGGACCACAGCTGCACACAAGTCAAGTCTTTTTGTAAACAGTACTGCTGATTGTTTACACATTACAGCTGCGTCACAGTTGTTTACCGGTACAGTCAACAGACTTTCCAACATCCGAGCGATCAAGTTACGTACTGGGGCAAGTTCTTTTCGTAAACAATACCGTCTACGAACGTTTCAACATTGGGTATCAAGTCTCAATTGTTTGTCGAGAAGGTCATAGTGACTTTATGCTTCAGAAGACCACTTCATGCTTCAGTGGATCTGACAGTAGTGCGCGTTTGACATTTTGTTGCTGTGTTCGCAAGGAGCAAGAGAGTTACTATACTGTTATTTGTAACTAAGCTTTGTTTTGCAACACATTCCATTGATGATATTTATGTTATTTGTGATTTTGTTGTGTATATGTCAGCTGGTTGTTATTTTGGTTGGGCAATGTCTCATAACAGAATATCCCATGTACAGAGGGTCTGTTGCGAGCGTTCTGTAGGGACTCGTAAATTTTCCTCAGTGGAAATTTACTAGCGACATTCGTTGCTATTTTTGTTTAGTTGTGACGTGGTGTGCTTTTCTTCGTTGTTTTTGGTAACATTTTTCTGTTCTTTTATTTTGATTCGATTTGTTTGTATTTGTCTACCTCTCCTTCACTATCGTTTATTTCTTTACACCTTTTTGTTTATATCAGTGTTGTCATTGGTTTTGTTCATTTTCGCAGTTATCGTCACATGCTTTGTGATATTTTCCATAGTTTCGCTGTATTGTTTATTTGACTTCTGCGAACATTTTCAGTTGTTGTTCTGTATCTTTGTCTTTGTATTTATTATTGTAATACATTGTTGTCATACACAGTCTACATACATATACTTGATCATGTATTATTATTATTATTAATATGGTACACTCTTCACATGGAGATTACTGATAGAAGATTATTATAAAGAAACAAGGTAACCATACAAGGTCTTTGATTAAGACTTATCTCTCAAAGAGATTGGAATAAAGTATAGTGAGTATACAAGTCTAGCATTACAGACTTGTCTCCCATTGAATTGGGATAAGTGTATTATTATTGCAGGTACTAATACATAAGTATCAGACAGAATGTCTACATTGGATTTCTTCATCCAGCAAGGGTTAACCCTTGGTAAGTCTGGTGATATATTGGAAGAATATGCAAATGCTCAATATACCAAGGCATTGAAATCAGAAGAGAAGATACAGAAAATAGCAGCTGAGAATAGAAGATTAGAACTTGAAAAGAAAAGGCTTCAAAGAGAAGATGAAAGGTTGCAAAGGGAAGCTGAGGAGAAGAAACTTCAAGCTGCTGCTGAGGAGAGAAAATTTCAAGCTGCTGATGAGGAGAAAAAACTTCAACTTCAAGCTGCTGCTGAGGAGAGAAAATTTCAAGCTGCTGCTGAGGAGAGAAAATTTCAAGCTGCTGCTGAAGAAAGGAAAGCAAAAATGGAACATGAGGAAAGACTCGCAACTTTGAAGATAGACAAATTGAAATTGATGAATGCGGGTGCTCATCAAGCAACTTCGGGTACGACAAAGGAGTTTGCTAGTAGGATCAAATTACCTCATTTCAATCCTTTAAAGGACGATATAGCGGATTATCTGGATAGATTCCAATTTTTATGCGATACGCATAAGATAAAAAAGAAAAAATATGTCGAACAACTGATGGAATTTTTTACAGGTGAAACAGTGACTACTCTTATGACAATAGAAGAACATGACAGGACTAATTATGATGTTGTCAGAGCAGCATTACTAAAAAAAATATCATCTAAAAGAAGAAGATTATCATCTTCGTTTTTGGACAATGTTGCCAGAAAATGGAGTAGATTTCTCTGATATTATTACAAAGATACGTCGTACATTCACACGATGGATTGAGTTGTCTCAAACTGAGAAAACATATGAAGGCCTAATGGACTTATTGCTTAGAGACAAAGTTTTGTCATCTGTTAATGATTCTTTCCTTGCATTTCTTCATGAGCGTAAACCTAAAAACTTAAAAGACATGGAGGAATACTGTTGCCAGTATGCCACCGCGCATCCCCAGGCTACAGTTAGCAATTCTAAAGTAATAGAAAAGTTGCCAGTTGCTTTGGCAGCACCATATGGCCCTAATTTCAATAAGAAATTTCAGGGTGCTCAACAAAACTGGAATAGGAAAAGTAATCAGAATTACACTCAGAAACAGAGTAATCCAACATATAATGGTTCTTTCTCTAAGAACTGGAGACGAGATGGTAGTTCTCGTAATTTTGGTGGTAATAATTTTAGACACTTTCGCAAAGGTTATCACAATAAAAACTATCCGAGCTTTTCTTCTCGAGATAATTATCCTCGACGTCAAGATTATGACGATGGTGACTATAGAAACCGGGATTCAAACTGGAATGATGATTACAATAGACAATATGATAACAATTACAGGGGTAATGATAATCGCGGCAGACCTAGATATAACAAAAGAAAATCTTACCAACAGGCAAACTCTGCACAACAAGAGTTTAATGGAGCCTGTAATCAAGTAAATGATAGTGGGAACTCTAATGCTATCACTGGTTGTGCTTTCGATTTTGGGAGAGCAACTGAATGCCCCCAATGCTTAACATTGTTCGAGCCATCGACTGTATCTACCTTAATTTGTGGTCACCCTCTTCCCGCTCTTCCTGCTACAGTCGCGCATGATGGGAGAGGATCTCTCATCTTACATAAAGGTCTAGTGAATGATAGTCTAGTCGCAGTGCTTTTTTATTCTAGATGTACTACTGTAGGGGTTAGGCAGTCTCTGATAGATCCTTGCTGTGCCACAGGAAAAGTGATCAAATGTGTTACATTTGGTGGTACCATGGAAAAATATCCTACTGCTATCATTAGCATTGACACTCCTTCCTTTACAGGAGATGTCCACGCGTGTCTTCTTCCTAATCCTATTGCGGATCTTATAATTGGTCATATTCATGGAATTAAGGAATGCACCCCGCAACAAATTTCTAGTTGGGAGGAACAAAACATCCAAATGGTCAATGCAGTGGTAACAAGAGCTCAAGCTCTTAGGCCTCCAACTTCATCTGATGATAGTAATGGAGTTGATAGACAAGACGATCACTTGGTGATTTTGCATGACTCGTTCATTAAACAACAAGAAGAAGATCCTTCTTTAAAGAAATTCTTCCTTCTCGCAAAGAAAGGTGATCCTAATCAGAATACGAATCACAGATCGTATATCACTATGAAGAATGGTATACTCGTACGAATGGTACAACACTCAGACAAGTCTATGCATTCGCAAATTCTCATGCCTAAGTGTATGAGAGCCTTAATTCTTCAACATGCACACGATTCTCAGTGTGCTGGACACATGGGTTTTTCCAGAACTAAAACTAGAGTCCTTGTGTCTTTCTTTTGGCCATTCGTGAACAAAGACATACAAATTTATTGCCGATCTTGCAAAATTTGTCAAGAGGTCAAGTCTAGAGGTCCAAGACATGCTGCACCTATTCAGGCCGCAGATATTCCTATTCGGCCATTTCAGAAAATGGCAATAGATATTATTGGCCCGTTTAAGATTAAGTCAGCCAGAGGACATCAGTTCATCCTTACTTGCATTGACATGTGCACGCGTTGGCCAGAGGCTATTCCTCTTAAGAGCATATCAACTGTCGATATCACAGATGCTCTTTGGCTCATATTTTCTTGGCTGGGATTCCCCAGAGAAATACTGTCAGACCATGGCACTCAATTAATATCGGACACTATGTCTCAGGTAATGGCCACTCTGGACATTAAAAGGTCTCTCAGTAGTATTTATCATCCAATGTCCAATGGATTGGTTGAACATCTTAATAGGACACTAAAGAACTTACTTGGCAAGATAACGGAAGATCATCCTGATGATTGGGACAGGGTTCTACCTGCAGCTCTCTTTGCTTATAGAGAGGTTCCCAACAAGCATACAGGGTTTTCTCCTTTTGAACTTGTCTTTGGCGCGCAACCGCGCGGTTCTATGTCCTTGCTACACGATCTGATCACTGCCGATAATATTGACGATGATACACAATCATCATATGAGTATGTCATTGCTCTTAGGGAAAAAATTATCGAATCATGCAGACTAGCAACTTCATCATCAGAATTTGCTAAAGAGAAGGCTAGGCGATTTGCTAATAAGAAAAGACGCCTACGTCAACTTTGTCCTGGAGACAAAGCATTTGTCTTACTTCCCTCGAGGGAGAATAGACTTCTCATTTCATGGAAAGGTCCATACAGTATAGTCTCGAAAATTTCCGATGTCGACTATATTGTCGATGTTGATGGAAGGCATAAAACCTTCCATATAAATATGCTTACTGAATTTATTGAACGACCAGACTATTTACAGCCTATTTTCCAGGCGACGGACGACTCTCCAGTCCAACATGGTCATATCTCATCCCTGTCTGTTATACAGGATGAGGAAACTACTTTTTCTGATGTTAACTTACCTCTTCCGGTGATTCCACTTACTTCTACGGAATCATGGAAAAACATTACCGTTTCTTTGAATTTGTCTTTTGAGGAACAGCGTCAAGTATCTTCTACGCTACAATCATTTCAGGATGTCCTTACCGACATTCCTGGACACACACATGTCATTGAACATGACATCATACTTACTGATCGTAATCCGATCAGAGTAAGACCATACCCTATACCTATTCATTTTCAAGCACAAGTCGAGAAAGAATTGGATGAAATGATTCAGTTGAAAATAATCAAACCATCCACTTCAGCTTATTCTTCGTCGATGGTTATTGTTCGAAAGAAAGACAATAACATACGTCTCTGCGCTGATTATCACAAATTAAATCAAGTTACGAAGTTTGATGCTGAGCCATACCTTTATTAGAAGATCTACTTATTAGACTTTCTAAATCTAAATTCTTTACTAAACTAGACTTGTCGAAAGGTTATTGGCAAGTCCCTTTGACGGAACACGCCAAACCTCTCACTGCTTTTTCAACACCTAAGGGTTTATTTCAGTGGAATTTTATGCCTTTCGGGCTTATGAATGCCCCAGCAACTTTCGTGCGCATTATGCGACGAATTCTATCATATCGTACAGATGTCATAGCATACTTAGACGACATCTGTCTTTTCAGCGATACTTGGGAAGAACACTATTTGGGTTTAAATGAATTACTATCTACTCTACGTGAACATAATTTGACTGCAAAACCCTCTAAAGCCTTTGTTGGGTTTAGTGAAATCTCTTTTCTAGGTCATCGGGTTGGTCATGGTCTGTTGAAGACAGAGGACCAAAACATTTCTAAGATATTAAATATATCGGTCCCGAAGACAAAAAAAGCAAGTACGTAGTCTCTTGGGATTAATACAATTCTATGGAAGATTCATTGAGAATCTATCCTCCATTATGGCACCACTTTTAACGTTATTAAAGAAAGGTTTTCCTAATATGGTGCATTGGTCCCAAGAATGCCAATCTTCATTGGATCAGGTTAAGAATTTATTCTCATCTCATCCTATCTTAAGACTGCCTACGATTGATAAGACTTTTGTCCTTCGTAGTGATGCCTCTTCCACTGGAATTGAAGCAGCACTAATGCAGGAGTATTCAGGAACTCTGCATCTTGTAATGTATATCTCTAGGAAGCTGAATGCGGCAGAAAGGAATTACTCGGTTTTAGACCGTGAATTGTTGGCTATGGTTTGGTCCATTCTTAAGCTACAAAGGTTCCTTCTGGGTGCGCATTTCATTATGGAAACCGACCAAAAAGCTCTTATAGCTATGCAAAGTAAGGATTTGAAGAGCTCGAGATCTACTCGTTATGCTATTGCTCTTCAACCTTTCCATTTCACAGTGCGAGCTATCCGTGGTTTGGATAATGTGATGGCAGACATATTGTCTAGATGCCCACATGATTCCATTTAAATCTTGTGTCCTAGATTTCCTGATACACTTCCAGACTTATGTCTGTTCTTAATATCATAATATATATTAACACAATTGTTTCACTATTTGGATAATGTATAATGACTTTAACAAATTTGGTTTTGTACATCCATGATATATATCCATTAGATATGTTGATAGCATAGCATTGTAATTTATGATATTTGTATATCGCTATAATTATGGTATTTCATAATTTTTGATATGTATCTTGGGGTTGACAGCAACTTAGATTTCTTTGATGGTACCTCCCTAGTTTGTTTTGCTTAGAGGAAATATTTTCTCTTATGTTGGGAGATGATTTTACTCTCTCCAGATGCTTTATTTGTGCGTCCATTGCACCTGATATTAGGTTCATTCTTTCATTGGCGCATAATTGATGCGTATGCTATCTTGCTCATGGGTATATTTGAGAAAAAAAATGTATCATTTTTTTTTTACAGGGGGGGGTGTAGTAAAATGTTACCGTCATTTTTGACAGAGTTGCAAACGTCAATTTATTTGTCGAATATTTTTGTTCACCCTTTTCAAAGTTAGGTAACTATGTCTTGGCTTTGCTGTGTCAGGTTGATTAGGGGTTATCTCTCTTTTTGGTTCATTCATTGGGTTTGACCTTTATTGAGTTAGGGTCAAAGGTAAACAGTTCTGGGCTACGTGCCATGCGCAGTGAAAAGCGCAAAAAAAAACTTCCGTGAGGTGGAGAGTTGAGTCCTGGCTTTTGGTGTGACAAGTATGTCCATTGTTTTCCTGGGGAAGAAAAATCTTCGAAGTGACTGCGTTGTCAGTTTTCCCCAGCGATTTACTGTACGTCAGGAATGACGGCAGTGTTACTTATTGTGTTCTGAGGATTCGTTTCAAGGTAACACCGACTTTACCATTAATACGCATTCGGTTGCAGAAACGGTGAGAACAGCTCACACATCCTGTATGCAGAACTTATATTTTGTGCTCAAGATAGCTATATAAGACTAATAGTCTTTATATGAACAGAAGTCCAGTGACGAAGTTATATATATATATATATATATATATATATATATATATATATATATATATATATATATATATATATATATATATATATATATATATATATATATATATATATATATATATATATATATATATACAGTACTTTGCAAAAAAAATGGCAGTCATATTTTCGCAACGCAGCACACTCATAGAAGCAAATAATAATAAAAACTGTATGTCCAGAGGAAGATTGGTATCTCCCCTATCTATTAACAGTGGTTTCAGTACAATATAATGTTGCCTTCTCCAGCAAGGCAAGCCTGGATGCGGCGAGGCATACTTCCCACAAATGTTTGTAGGTAATTGAGAGTCAGACTGTCCCAGTATTTTTCAGCTACCTTCTTCAATTGTTCAACGTCTCTGAGTCCACTCTATTTTAAATGATTCTTGAGTAGTGCCCAAACGTTTTCAATTGGGTTTTGATCGGGACTGTTGCTGGGCCACTTCAGCACTATCACATTCTTCTCTTGCAGCCATGCTTTGGGGGTATGAGCTGTATGATTTGGGTCATTGTCATGTTGAAATGTGCACCCATCAGGGTACATGACCTGCATAAATGGCAGAAAGTGTCCCTCTAGTATGTCGATGTACCTTTCTTTCGTGAGAATTCCTGTGAAAACACACAGTGGGGTGGCACCTCTTGCTGACACCCCTCCCCAAAGATGGAATTTCTAGGTATGTTTCGGTCGCTGGTACACAGGCGTTACAGAGCCTTTCGTCCAAATATTTATTTGAGCAGGATAAGACCAAAGAGAACATTCATCTGAAAAAATCACATTGTCCCATGACAAATTTTGGTGTTCGTGGCACCAGTTCAAGCGCATCTGTTTGTGAGTCTCTGTGAGCAATGGTGACGAAATTACCCGCTTTTTTGTGTAATTCATCCTGTGTAGCTCCCGGTTAACAATAGCATTAGATACCTCTGGGCTTCCCAACTCGATCATGCGCTGCCGTATGTTTTCTACACTCTTCATTGGCCCAGCCCGAACGATTTGGGCGAGACACCGATGGTCCTTTGTGACCAAAATTCTTGGCCTCCCACTACCTTCTTTTCGCTCGATTCCATTACCTGCTTTTAATTTACTCACAACTCTGTAGACAGTCCGCTCAGGAATGTTCAAGGTTTTAGAAATGTTGGAACATGTTTGATTTCCTTCATTCCAAAGCTGTGAAATTAACATACACTTTGACTTTGTATCCATTTTCTGCCACTAGCATTAGAAATTGTCGTCTGCTCTTATATCAAGGGACGTTACTCTACGCTAATTTTTTTTTACTTTTGGTAGTGTTTGCTCACTTAAGTGGAGTGCAAATTTGGGGCAGAACATGCATATTTAATTAGATTTCAGCTTATTTAGCTGAGCAATATGACTGCCATTTTTTTTGCGAAGTACTGTATATATATATATATATATATATATATATATATATATATATATATATATATATATATATATATATATGTATATATATATATATATATATATATATATATATATATATATATATATATGCTGGTATATTTATACAAACATCATAGCAGAGTTTAGACAACCTGTTTATGAAGAGTATACAGCTGATGTCATATTGAGGCCCTGTGTTTTGGCCGATATTCTACCACATAATAAGATGTACTGGCGTGTTATGCCAAGTTGATCGACGGAGTTATTAGAGTCTCTGACGCGTCAGTCAGGGATCATTAGCGGCACAAGAAACTGTATTATAAAGGACATATCACTACTGACCATGCCCGCATATTTGAATGTTTTCCAGCTTTAGAATGCCTGTTATGTACCAAGCGATTTCAGTTAACATGATCCTGTTTACATTGACTGTTCCTGTGATTCTACTGTCAGTTCTGTGTGATTAAATGTATGAACTGTTACCAGTAGTTGCAACCATCATTGGCTTCCGTATAAGTGTGACTGGGTGCATTATCTACATACATACGATCCTAAATGACTTCGCGTCTTACACACCCATGTCTCACATCATCATCATCATCGTACAAGAACCATGTATGCTGTCAGCGTGAGTGACCTAGATCTTCACTGCACCATTACACTGTTCAGGTAACATCAACACGCATACCTGGCCAACTACACATAAACATTAGCGTGTCCATAAAAAAACAACTAACAGTAGGATTAAATTTAGGCAATCTGGGTCTATAAGAATGATTACTTGCCTTATTAGAAGTTGTTTGATTGCTTGTCTCACTCTGTGTATTAATCACATTCACTACCTTCATTTTCTCCAGCTCCATAGCTAACAACTTTTGCTCATGGAGTCTAACGTTTTCTTCAGCTTGCATCTGAAGTTTTCTCTCTTCCATTTGCAGTTGCTGTTGAGCTTTTCTATCTTCAGCCTCTAACTTCTGCTTTTCAGCCTCTATTTGCATTTGCTGTTTAATTTTTCTTTCTTCAGCCTCTAATTTCTGTTTTTCAGCCTCTAATTTCTGTTTTTCCATTTCCATGTGCTGTTGAATTTTTCTATCTTCAGCCTCTCTCTGAAATTTCCTCTCTTCGGCCTGCATTTTGTCAATTTCCATTTGAAGTTTTCTCTCCCCAAACTTCTGAGCCTTGTCATATTCCACACGTGCGAATTCTTCTAATTTCTCAGTAGTCATACTGTTGTCATATTTTAATTAAGGGGAGTTAAGCATTAAAAGAATTGTATGCACAGGTTAGATGATAAGGGCGTTGTTGTGGATGGCTGGGTTGCTGGACATCACTGTTGAAGTTATAGTGTTGAATGGTGTAAGACCTCCGGGCAACGCCGGGTACTTATGGCTAGTGAATGTTCCAGAAGATGACAAATGTTATTATAATTATGCGCTGCGCTGATATAGGACGCATTAGCTAACGTCGGGCTTACAGGCGGCCGACTAGGTGTGTGGGTGTGTAGATGACAAAGGACGCGAATGCCATGTAGTATAAGAGTGAGTCAATGATCATTCACCCACACATATGCACATATATGAGTAACAACTGGAATGTCTATACACTGTTTATTGTATGGGTATAAGTGACACATCGAACATAAACATCTTGGTAATACAGCACATGGGTACATCAAAACGATTCACTGACATTGGATACAGATCAAAAGCATGACATCATGGAAGTAAAGTACATATTCTTTCGCCTTCCCTGGCGATACAATGTTTAAGCTGTATAAGTCCCTGGCTTAGAAGCAAAGTTAATAATATTATTTCCACCTTCTCCGGTGATACAATCTTTAAGCTGCATAAGTTCCTGGCTTAGAAGCAAAGTTTAATTATTTCCACCTTCTCTGGCGATACAATTCTTAAGCCGCATAAGTTCCTGGCTTAGAAGCAAAGTTAATATTATTTCCACCTTCTCTGGTGATACAATCTTTAAGCCGCATAAGTTCCTGGCTTAGAAGCAAAATCAATATTCTTTCCACCTTCTCTAGCGATACAATCTTTAAGCCGCAACATGTCCGTATGATCTCAGTTTTTGTTATGAGGCAATCCATCTTGTATAAAATTTTGGTATTCTTCCCAAAACAATTAAGATCCAATATAGTTCCCAGCAGGAAATTGGGTGCACTATCAACACACTATAGCTAGATGTGTTGAAGCTCTGTCAAAGACTTGCAAAGGAGAAAAAAGTATATAAGGTGATACCTTAAGGAGCCAATTCTGGCCAATTATTCATGCTCCAACTACTTCTTCTTCTTTGATCCTTAGCCGCCGACCGTCAAAGCAGTCAGTGGCCATCACGTCTAGTGGCGTCTTGTAGGGCAACAACAAATTGATTCCACTTTGCTCGGTCGGTGGCCATCCTTCGTACAGTGCCCCAACTCTGGTTCATTCTTATTCTTTGCATCTCAGCCTCCACAGTCCTCTGCCACGTTGTTTTTGGTCGGCCTCTCTTTCGTTTTCCTTCAGGGGTCCAAAGCATAGCTGTTCTTGTGATGGCATCGGGGTCTCTTCTGAGGACATGGCCAACCCAGCTCCAGCGTCTGCCAGCTATGATGGTGTGCATGTCCTCTTGCTTGCTACGAGTAAGCAGATCTTGGTTGGTGATGGTATTCGGCCAAAAGATTCGGTGAATTTTTCTTAGGCATGTTGTGTGAAAAGAGGACAATTTCGACATTTCCTTCTCTGTAACTCTCCAGCATTCTGCACCATAGAGAAGCACAGAAAGCACACAGCTCTGATATAATCTTAATTTTGTGCTTGTGCTGTATTGAGAGGACTTCCAGATGTTGTTTAGGCTAAAAAAGGCTGTTCTTGCCTTATTCATTCTGATGTTGATGTCTTTGCTTGCCCCACCGTCTGGTGTTACTATGCATCCTAGGTATGTGAAGGTGTCTGTCTGTACCAGTTGCTGATTCCTTACTGATATGGGCTCAGGGTTGCTCACACTGAGCGTCGTGACCTCTGACTTCTTTAAATTGATGTTCAGGCCCACCTTCTGGCTAAACTTGTTAACTGATTCCGTACGTAATTATTTTCAGCTCTGGACGGAATTATTTTTAAGCCCCAAAAATTTACACATACATAATTTACGTTTACTGACAATGTGTGTCTAATCATGAGTTAAGTATAACATATTATATATCAAATTAAAGTACATTGGATGAACAATATAAATCCATATGCCTTTCTGGCTAATTTTATGTTATATTTATGTTATAACAGATAATATGTACACGGAAATAAGATAACTTGAAATTTTGAACAAAAATTTTCGACTTACGTAAGGTTTGTAACATAAATTGATATCACAATATAGTTTCACTGCTCTCTTTGTGCAGGTAATCCATTTAGAAACACAGAAAAAGTAAGAAAGTTATGGTTGATCACACAGTTTGTTCACTGTTTACATATTAGTAACATATCCTGTGTGTTTTCGGCGATTATGGCGATACGACAAAACACGATTAAAGATGAAGATAAATGTGAAAAAATCCCTTCAAACGCAAATAAAAGACATTGAAGCTTGTTGAAATTTGCCCAGTTTTGTGTTTACTTCCGTTCGATATAAATTCTGGGCAGTATAAAATATCAGAATAGAAAGAAACAACGAAATAAATCAGTGTCTTTTAAAAGATCTTGCAGCCACAGCGGTCGGCCATTGCGTCTTTTAATAGATCTTACGTACGGAATCAGTTAAGTCTATCCATTTTTTCCTGGGTGTGTTGATGTGAATGTGCTAGTAGTGCAATGTCATCTGCATATTCCAGATCTTCCAATGTAGAAAATGTAGTCCATCTTATTCCTCTTGGACTGACCTCTGTTGTCTGGCGCATCACCCAGTCTATGACTGTTAAAAATAGAGTGGTTGATAAGGGGCATCCCTGTCGTACTCCTGTCTTCACCTCAAAGGTTAGGTTGCTCTGCCCAACACTACACGTAAAGTTGGCATTGAGGCTTTTTAGAGGCTGATACAAAAATAGGATTTTGGAATGTTAGGACAATGAATGAGATGGGTAAACTAAAACAGGTCATGGCAGAAATGAGAAACTATAGGTTACACATTCTAGGGATAAGCGAGAGCAGATGGACAGGGGAAGGAAAAGTTAAAACAACAACAAGAGAAACAGTACTTTACTCTGGAAGAAAGGATAGACAGCACAATGAAGGGGTAGCCATTATTCTACAGAAAGGAATAGAAAGGACATTACTGGAATGGAAACCCATCAACAACAGACTGATAAGATTAAGATTGAGAAGTAGATTCACCAATACTACAATAATACAATGCTATGCACCAACAAATGACAGCAATGAAGAGGTCAAGGATGAATTCTATCAACAACTGCAGAAAGAAATGGAAGACACATCTAGATAGGATCTTATTACAGTAATGGGAGACCTCAATGCAAAAGTTGGTACACACAATACATATAATGAAAGAGTAATGGGGAAATGCGGCAGCGGAACAGCAAATGATAATGGGGATAAATTAATAAGTTTCTTCATTGGAGGAACACTTTTCCCACATAAAGAGATTCACAAATTAACATGGAAATCACCAAATGGTCGGGACAGAAACCAGATAGACCACATCATGATAAACGGTAGATGGAGACATGCTCCAACTAGAGAGATTTATTTATACATTTGTGTGTGTCTTCCCACGGCTTGGGACCAAGACACATAACATTATTCATCTGTAACGTCTGTCCACGACAATGAATTTTTGGATCTGCCTCCAGTATGTTTGCTAGATAACAACAAACCGCCACAATAAACTGCGCCTTACCCGTTTAACAATCGTGCGCGGTCATACGCAAATAATTAAACATACAATTAACTTAGATGCGCTCAAATCTGCGTCTACAAAATACTAGACTCACATGTGAGGATCTCAAACATTTAACTCCATTGCTAAAATAACTTAACAGGTATATACATGAACACACTACATGTAATGTTATTATCAGCCCTAGTCCTAACATTTCGGTAACATATTCTAACATTTTTGCACTATTGTTTTCTAATGGGATGTGCACATTAAAGATGGGGAAATTCACAACAAACAAGTTTATATTTACAATTTCAGATGCACAATTATGTTTCAAATACCACCTGCCCATCTTTCAATCATAGAAATTGTTGAATGTGTAAATGCTACCTGGGCATGATCATTTCAATGCCATTCTGAGTTCTGACCCAATTTGTTCAGTGTTATTTAATACATCCTGTTTGGGAAATATTAACAGATTCTGTACCTACTTTTGTTTTCTTCTTCGCTCAACAGTGATAGCATCATTTTTTTTCAAGCCTTGAAATGAATAATTTTTTAACCTGATTAAACCATGTTGCTTATAATCCTTATGAAATTGATTGTGACTTACAGCTTGCAATACACAAAATACTGGTATTCAGTGTCTTTTTTTCCAAATAGGTGCACAAAATACATGCAATAAACAAATCGAAAAAAGGTGATTCGTCTTACGAGGACAAAAGACAAAGAAAATAGTCTACGTTACGGCCACAAGGCCTTCGTCAGGCCTTGTGGCCGTAACGTAGACTATTTTCTTTGTCTTTTGTCCTCGTAAGACGAATCACCTTTTTTCGATTTTTTTTCAAACCCATCCATCGTATTCCACGTCTTACCGCAGTTCCCCTCCACTTCCTCGATGCAATAAACAACAGACAGAGTAAAGGATTTTTTGGTCGAATACCTTCAGCAACCAAGAACTGCTTATTCAGAGTAACCAGGAGGACATGCACACCATCATAGCTGGCAGACACTGGAGTTGGATTTGCCACATCCTCAGAAGGGACCCTGATACCATTACAAGAACAGCTATGCTATGGACCACTGAAGGAAAATGAAAGAGAGGCAGACCAAAAACTACTTGGCGGAGGACTGTGGAGGCTGAGATGCAAAGAATGAACCAGAGTTGGGGCACTGTACGAAGGATGTACAAAATCAGTGGATATTTCAACCACAGTAAAAGTAGTTGATAAAGATTTATAATCTTGGGGTCAGCCAAAAGCACTCAGAACTATAATAGCAACTTTTCTTAGGATGCTAACAGCCATGATATAAACAATTTTAGCAGTTCATAAAATTGTATGAAACTACTCAATTAATTAATGTGTCTAATAATTAAAATAATTTAATATAATATTCAGCTCTTATAAATATAACACTGACCTTTGACTTAAGTTAAGCTAATATTCCCACAAATACATTTTGCTGACATTAATTTTGGAGTGAAGAAAATTTTCAGAGGCTGTGAATGCTTTCATGAGTATTTATTTTTCAATATTCCTTCATGGGTGTCATGGGCTAGATTTTTCTCTCATTCTACCTTCTGTCATTAAACCTAACTTAATTACTTTATAAAGGAATGTTCAATAAATTACCGTACCTGTGTGCCTGACTTCACACTAGATCTTATTTCACCTGCGCAGAACGGTTGAGTTTACAGTCATTCAAAAATAGCTTGTTACTATCAATTTCCCTCATCTGTTCAAAATGCTAGCTGGCTTAAATAGAACAGATAGTTGCTGGGCAGCTAACATTAATGGGACATAATTGTTATGGTGGCTACTTTGCTGTAGTAGTGATTATAATTAGTTTTCATGCTCTTAACCCATGGTAAAGAAAATGTATATCCCTGAGACTCTTTCAAGGGAAGAGTGTTAAGGATTTCATTAATTTAAGATGAGAAATTGTTTAGGAAAGATGGTTCATGCTTCCATACATCTGTCAGCTGAAAATGATATTTTTTGTATTTAACCCTAGAGCTCACTAGGCCCAGACTCTGCAATAGAAAATGTTGGTCACGAGAGAACCCATTTCATAGAGCAAGCAGAGGTAGTTGCGAAGGCTTACCTTTGCCAAAATCTTGTTTTTTTTAGAAACAAAGTACAACCCAGTGGTTCTTTAGGATAGTCTACATGAAGAGCTTCCATTTTCATCAATGACAAGAAACTTGGATCAGGGAAAGAAAGCTTTGGAACCCTGAGATAGTTCTACTCACACCACACAACCTTTTCCCACACCTGGATTAATCAGGAGTGACTGTGATTGCAGTCAGGAATCTAGCTACTGTAGGTAAAACCACCATGAACCAACAACTTCTTAAAAGTCCTAATGATCAAAAATCAACAACTTTGTAGAACCACTGAACTTAAATCAATTACTTAAAAGTCCTAATGATGAACTTTCAGTAACTGTGTAGACAAGATTGAACTGTATACATGCGATATTTTGTTTTCATCAGTAAAGGTTCATTGTAATTTTTTTATGAAATCAAGATTTTTGTTACTGACTTTTCTTTGACGTTAATGTGATGTCTAATACATGTTTGTATTTAATCAACAGGGGTTCTTTCCAATAATTAAGTACCATAAGTAACAGTGGCCTGGATACCTATTAGTTCTTAGACTGTTGTGATTCTCACTATGTTCTTTTCTTCCTGTGAAACTTATATTTAACATTTTCCAGTTTTTACTTGAGCCAACCTTCCGTGAGATCATCTTGTGCAGTTTTGGTACTTATTCCTATGTTCACTTATTCTATCAGTCCATCTTCCATTGTAACCTGCCACTATGGGTAAAAATCTATGCAGTTTCAGGGGTTCTATAAGAAGGCAAAAGATGAGGACAACTGCTTATAAAATGGCACAGCTTCAGATGTGACTAAGGGCTTGCAATCTCATCAGGTAAAACAGCCCACTTGAGAATTCATCACCACAAATGCCCCATGCTTCTTAAGAAATCCTTCTTTCATGAGGAAATAAATGCGTGAAACACTCTAGACAACAGCTAGAGTGGTAGCATGTGCATACTGTCTTATTGAATGTGCTACTATTCCCACTTTAACTACAGCTCATGCTAGATTACAGACAAGTGTATCAAAGATAGACCTATTCAAGATAGGGACAAGAAGACAGGAATGTGAATGCTTTCCACTGGACAGTGTTTTCTAATTAATTATGGAAAGAGTTCTGTTTCCCTACAACCTTAGCTTCTGCCCTTAGATCCAGTAACAGAAAAAGCCCCCAACCTCATCTGAGTAGAGAAATGTTCCTCTATGTGAATATGTAACACCAACAGCATGAGGGATACATTAACAAACTAGATAATGATCAAACGATTGTTGGGTTTATTAATTAAATATCCACACATATAGGGTTAGTAATGGTTAGAACGTGATGGTGGTAAAAGAAGATTCACACAAAACATACAGATGAGATATTAAAATTGCAGTTGATTAAGTAGTAGTTAATTAAGAATGAACTGGTGTAAGCGAAATGATGATGATGTGATATGATACGTGTTATCAAAATGGTGAGTAATCTACACAGCCCATTTTTTTTTTTTTTTTGTACGCCCGCTAATACTCGAGGCGAAATATCAGGTTATTGTTAATGTCTAACCTGACATTGATTTTACGTGAGTATCCCTTTTTCTTGTACAGAGACAGGTGTCCCTCTCCATTCAGGCAAATACTCGCTGATTTCGGAGGTACCCATTAGAGCTGGGTCAGCTCAGGAGCCGCCAATCCCTAGTCGACAACACTCCTTCAAATGTTCTCGCCAGGTCTCGAGTTAATCCAGTCCAAATCCCGGTCGACGAAAAATCCTCAAATGCCGTCGCCCGGGTTTGATCCTGAATCACCCGGTCGCCAGAGCGGTGTTGTAACCACTATGCTAGCGCGGCTCCCCCACAGCCCATGTGTCTCTAAATGCTTCTCATGGATACGATGATTCACTTGTATGCATAAAATATCCCATGTTGTCATACTGATAAACTCTGTATTGTTGTTGTTAACTCATACTGGCTACTAGTTGTTGAATCACGCTTTATTTGTTAAATGACGTGAATGTCCACCAGTTGATAAATGTAGATGTTGGGACTGGTGTAGTAAAGTGTAACGATTGTCAACTCATTAAACCCAGCACAGTTTTGGTCATACAGGTCATCTTGTCCTGGAACGTGATGAGGCTCCGACAAGAATGTGAGTGTAGACAATGAGTGTGTATATGAATGTCAGAACGCGAATGGTAGAATGATTCGATAGAGTTGACAAGTTGGTAGTACATCACTCATACTCACACTGTTCGAATTCAAGAAGTACTGGAACTACGGTGGTCTTTTTATAACATTTAATGAGACGCACACTTCAACAGTACGTGTATGGTTACAGGAACAAATGTCGACATAGACAGCATAATGTTGATCACAGGCATATCATCTTAGGTTAGCATTCATGCTTGGCAAATATCATAATGGAGCATTCGTAAATAAGCATTCAGAGTTCCATCATGTAAATCATCTGGCTTTACTGACTGGGCACGTCAGACCATAACCAATATATAGGAAGGCTCCTAGACCTAATCTCGTCTAGCGAATATCCCTTCACGTAAAGTTCAATATATATATTTTTCCATAAAGATATAGGAATCCCAGACATGGGTTCTCACATGTAGCAGTGATCTCTTGGTTCATCGAGCGATAGTACAGGCATCCCTTTTTCTCACTCGATAAATACAAAGTATATGAATTTCAACATGGCTGTTCTTCTCTCGTGAGTTTCACTCACTATAGGATCCAGACCAAAATTGGTCATTCGTTAAATGTCCTCATTTCTTCATAACTTCTGTCATAGAGGTAATTGAATAATATCATATAATCTAGTGCTGATACATAGGAAACAGGATGACAGCCATGAATCACACCCCTTGCTAGCGATACTTCCGCTGCATAGCCTTTGACCTTTTCTAGCGACAACCAACATAGTTCGACTTAGAAATGTAAAGATATCCATATATAAGACAGACTCGTCCTACTCATACAAACACTACGTATAAATTCAGGCCATAGATATACTGAAGCAAGAATAATCTATTCCTACCCAGCCAAAGAATAAATCGCAGTAGGCCTAAATTCGTCCGCGGAGTCCGATCGAAGATGACGGAACTGCTTTCAAGGGAAGTAACTCAAAAATGACTTCTCCTTAAGCACTTAAAAAGGAAACACTTTGTTTACAAAATATTTGCGAACATAATAAGTATATAAATGTATTATATTGCAAGATAGTAAAAATTGCCCTTTACAGTCTTACCACACCTCCCGGGAAAAAAAAAATAAAATTATTTTTTTTTAAATACATCTAGGAGCACCATACAATAGGCTCAAAACGCAAGAATACTGCGCAGATGCAAATATCAGGAATAACCATAATTCCTAATATGACCGGTGAGAATATATCTCAAAATCTGAGAGAAATTGTTTCTCTACGAATAAATGTTTCCAGGAAGGTGTGATGTACGTATAATACAATTCTGGTAATTATACAATGCATACCAAAAATTCACACTATAATCTTAAATTTATGATTTATGAAGAAACAATCATCAAAGAACAGCGGTGAATAAACATCAATAAACCGCTAAGTAGAGATACCATTATTCTATTATTAAATTACAAATGTGTATCTTAGTAAAGAACAAAAAATAACTGTTGTAAAGTTATACATATTAAAAAATCCAATATTTAACAGTTAAGTGGCATCATGTGGGCATCTGGACAGAATGTCCGCCATCACATTTTCTGAACCACGGATAGCTCGTACCGAAAAATGAAAAGGTTGAAGAGCGATTGCGTATCGAGTTGATCTCGAGCTCTTCAAGTTCTTACTTTGGATAGCCGTAAGAGCTTTTTGGTCAGTTTCCACTACGAAATGCGCGCCCAGAAGGAATCTTTGGAGTTTGAGAATTGACCAAACCATTGCCAATAATTCACGGTCTAAAACCGAGTAATTCCTTTCTGCAGCATTAAGTTTTCTGGATATATACATTACAGGATGCAGAGTTCCAGAGTACTCTTGCATTAGTGCCGCTCCAATCCCAGTGGATGAAGCGTCACTACGAAGAACAAATGTCTTATCTGTTGTAGGTAACACTAAAATAGGTGGTGATGAAAACATAGTTTTGATCTTCTCTAGTGAGGATTGGCATTCATGAGACCAGTGAACCATGTTAGGCGACCCTTTCTTTAATAGTGTAGAGAGAGGTGCCATGATAGAGGACAGATTCGGAATGAAACGTCCATAAAATTGTATGAGACCTAAAAGACTTCGCACTTGCTTTTTAGTCCTAGGGATAGAGATGTTAAGTATCTTAGTGATATTATGGTCTTCTGTCTTCAAGAAACCGTGACCTACTCGATGGCCTAAGAAAGCAATTTCGCTAAAGCCAATACAAGCTTTAGATGGTTTTGCTGTCAGGTTATACTCACGCAGAGTTGATAATAATTCAACTAACCCTGAATAGTGATCTTCCCAAGTATCGCTGAAAAGACAGATGTCGTCTAGATAAGCAATGACATCTGACCGATACGATAGGATTCGACGCATCATGCGTACAAATGTAGCTGGTGCGTTCATAAGGCCGAAAGGCATAAAATTCCATTGGAAAAGGCCTCTGGGAGTAGAGAAAGCGGTAAGAGGTTTGGCGCGTTCGGATAATGGAACTTGCCAATATCCTTTAGACAAATCAAGTTTAGTGAAAAAATGCGATTTAGAAAGACGAGTAAGTAACTCTTCTAGTAAAGGCATAGGTTCAGCATCGAACTTCGTAACTTGATTCAATTTGCGATAGTCAACGCAAAGACGTATGTTATTGTCTTTTTTTCCGAACAATAACCATCGGCGAAGAATATGCAGAAGTGGATGGTTCGATTATTTGTAAATCTATCATTTCATCCAACTCCTTTTCAACCTGTGTTTGGAAATGTATAGGGATAGGATAAGGTCTAACCCTAATTGGAGTATGTTCAGTTAGAACAATGTCATGCTCAATGACATGAGTTTGTCCAGGGATGTCAGTGAGGACATCCTGAAATGTTTGTAACATAACCGAAACTTGTCGCCGTTCTCCTAGAGACAAATCAGGAGAAACAGTAACGTCTTTCCATGATTCACTAGAATGAAGTGGGATCATTGGAAGCGGAAGATTAACATCCGAAAAACTTGTTTCCTCATCCTGTATTACAGACAGTGATGAGTAATGACCATGTTTGACATGAGAATCGTCCGTTGCCTGGAAAATAGGCTGTAGATAGTCAGGACGTTCATGGAACTCCGTAAGCATATTGATGTGGAAGGTTTTATGCTTCCCGTTGATATCGACGATGTAGTCAACATCTGAAATTTTCGATATTATATCGTACGGACCTTTCCAACTAATAAGGAGTCTATTTTCACGACAAGGTAGCAAAACAAATGCTTTGTCACCAGGACAAAGTTGTCGTAAAGTTCTCTTCTTATTAGCAAATTGTCTTGCCTTCTGCTTAGCAAATTCAGAAGAGGACGTTGCCAATTTGCATGCTTCGATAATCTTCTGTCTCAGCGCGATGACATACTCGTAAGAAGATTTTGTGTCATCGTCAATATTGTCAGCTGTTATAAGATCATGCAGCAAAGACATTGGGCCGCGCGGTCGCGCGCCAAAGACAAGTTCAAAGGGCGAAAACCCTGTATGTTCATTGGGGACCTCTCTGTACGCGAAGAGGGCCGCGGGTAAAACCCTATCCCAATCTTGAGGATGATCCTCAGTTATCTTCCCTAATAAGTTCTTAAGTGTTCTATTTAGTCGCTCGACCATCCCATTGGACATAGGATGATAGATGCTACTCAAAGATCTCTCTATCTGTAGAGTAGACATTACTTGAGACATGGTATCCGATATCAGTTGGGTGCCATGATCTGATAATATTTCTCCGGGGAATCCCAGCCGAGAAAATATAAGCCAAAGAGCATCTGCAATGTCAGCGGTAGTAATGCTCTTTAGAGGGATAGCCTCTGGCCAACGTGTGCACATGTCTACACACGTTAAGATAAACTGATGTCCTCTAGCAGATTTGATCTTGAATGGACCAATGATGTCTATCGCCATTTTCTGGAATGGACGAATAGGAATATCTGCAGCCTGAATAGGCGCAGCATGACGAGGACCTTTGGATTTGACTTCTTGACATACTTTACAGGATCGACAATAGATCCGTATGTCCTTGTTCACAAAAGGCCAAAAGAAAGCCGCAAGAACTCTTGACTTTGTACGGGAAAAACCCATGTGACCAGCACACTGAGAGTCGTGTGCATGTTGTAAGATTTTAACTCTCAAATTCTTGGGTACAAGAATCTGAGAATGACTTGACTTAGTGGAGTCTTGCACCATACGTACAAGTACGCCATTCTTCATTGTAATCCAAGATTTACAATTTGAATCTTTATTCGGATCACCTTTCGTTACAAGAGTGAAGAATTTCTTAAGAGTCGGATCTTCTTCTTGTTGTTTTTTAAACGAGTCACGAGAAATTACCAAGGGATCATCTTGGTTATGCACTTCATTATCTTCAACAGATGAAGTTTCAGGCATATTGAGAGCTTGAGCTCTAGTGACTACCGCATTAGCAGATTGCATATTTTGATTTTCCCAAACGGAAATTTGCTCCGGAGTGCATTCTTTGACTCCGTGAATGCGACCGATGATAAGATCAGCGATCGGATTCGGCAAAAGACATGCGTGTACATCTCCTGTGAAGAAAGGAGTAGCAATCCTAATTATAGCGGTAGAGTATTTCTCTATGGTGCCGCCAAATGTTACGCATTTGACTACTTTGCCTGTAGAATGAGAAGGATCTATGAGTGACTGCCTAACCCCAATAGTTGTGCATCCAGAATCAAAAAGTACTGAGACTGGATTGTCATTTACTAAACCTTTGTGTAAGACAAGAGAACCTCTCCCATCATGCGCGATTGACGCAGGAAGAGCGGGAAGAGGATGCCCACAGCTTAAAGTAGACACTGTGGTTGGCTCAAATAATGTTTTGCATTGGGGCACTGAGATGCTCTCCCAAAATCAAAAGCGGCACATGCCATATTATTAGAGTCATCATTATCTTTATTTTGTTTATAGGCTTCGTGGGACTCTTGCTGTGCAGAGTTCGCCTGGTAATGAGCTTTATGTTTTTTGAATTGTGCTCTACCTCTGTTATTATTGCCTCTGTACTTATCATTGTTTCCACTATTATAACCCCTACTCGGGTTTGAATCATAGCTCCTTTGGTTACTATCATCATATTCATTATAATGAGTATCTCGGTAATTATGATCCTGTTGTCTCCATGAGGAAAACTTGGATAGTTTCTAGAATGACTTCCTTTGCGAAAGTTCCTGTAATTATGACCACCCCTGAATCGAGGGCTGTCAGCTCTTCTCCAGGTATTCGAAGAAGAACCCTGAAATGATTGGTTACCTTGGTTCTGATAACTGTAATAGTTACCTTTTTTATTAAACCTATTTTGAGGTCCTTGGAATTTGTGAGAGTGATTAGGGTTGTATGGTGTTGCAGAAGCAACTGGCATACCTTCTTTAACCTTACTGTTGCTAATAGCTACGTCCGGATGTGCAGTGACGTATTGGGTACAATACTGTTCCATTTCTTTTAGAGACTTAGGTTTACGCTCATGTAAGAATTCGAGGAAAGGTTTATTTATACTTGACATAATCTTGTCTCTGAGTATCAAGTCCATAAGGGCTTCATAAGTCTTTTCTGTTTTGGATAGCTCAATCCAACGATCAAATGTAAGACGTGTCCTTGCAATGAATTCTGAGAATTCTACACCTGCCTCAGGCACCATTGTCTTAAACAACTTCCGATAACCCTCTTCAGACAACTGATACTTCTTTAATAAGGCTGCCCTAATAACATCATAGTTATCTTTGTCAGCCTCTTCAACCAAACTTAAACTAGTCAGAGAATCACCTTTCAGATTTTCTGATAACTGGTTAGCATATTGTGATTTGTCCACATTATGGGCTCGACACGAGCGTTCAAATCTATTTAGCCAGAATGTTATGTCATCACTGGAAGGGTTGAACGCTGGTACCTTGACCTTGTAAGTAAAGGGTTTACCATTACCACCAGATGCTTGATTACCATCACTTATTGTTTGTTAACTTTAACTTTTCTAACTCAAATGCTAAAAGTTCTTTTTGGTGTTCATGTTCTCTTATTGCTTTTTTTCTCTTGAGCTTCAGCATGTAATTTTCTCTCTTCTGCAGCAGCTTCATCTTTTCTTCTCTCTTTTTCCATTTCCATCTGGAATCTTTTTTCATCAGTCTGTATCTGCAATTTCTTTTGTTCATCCTCTCTTTGTAATTTTTTTTCCTCAGCTTCTAATCTTTTCTCCTCAGCTGCTAATTTCTTTTCTTCAATCAATGCTTTTCTTTCTTCAGCAGCAGCAGCTAATGCTTTGTCATATTGAGCAACTGCCCATTCTTCTAATTGCTGACCAGTCTTATCAAGAGCCCTGCCTTGTGTGATAAAATAATCTAATGTAGACATGTTGTCTAATAAGATCAGTAATTTGCAAAAGTAAATAAATTCACTTTCTTAGTCTTAATCAAAGACCTTGTATGATAACTTTTTAACCTGTGGAAAATAGTACTTAACTATCCCAATCACTGTGGGAAACAAGCCTTACAAAGGTCTTGTATAAATCCTTATATAATAACAGCTATAAGTTGCTGGTTCACTTTATAATATAAGTGCAGTGCACCAGAAATAGTGTTTTATATCATCAACTGTGTACCTTTAGTAATAGCAATTAACTATCAGTTGATTCTTGTACATCAATTTATATGATCAACTATATTTTAAATAGTGTATGTCGATCAGGCACAAAACAAAACAGTTATACAGAAGAACATGAAAACATTTGCGGAAATGACATAAATCAAATGGAAAAAACAATAAAAGATAACCCGCAAGAGGATAACAAATACAAATAACGCCACAGTATATAAATATAAATTGAGAATAGAACTGAAAGATAGAATAGGGTAGACCAACAAATTACAAACAAATCAAAACAAACTAAAGAACAGAGGAATATTACAAAAACAACAATGAGTACAGTCTTCACAGCTAACACTAATAGCAACAGCTGTCGCAGCAAATTTTCAATCAAGAAAATTGCACCTATAGAAACGCACACATCAGACCCTCTATTACGTGGGATACTCTGTTGTGTGACAAATATCACATATAAATATTTTAAAAACATAAATGCATAAATATAAATAGTATGGCAATATGATGTAAATAGAGTGTTGCAGAAAGAATGTGTTGTAAAGAAGGCTCAGTTACACTGCCTAATAGTACAGTACTGTGGTACTTTATTAAACAAATACTTCTGGTCTAATTATTTTAAATTCAACACAGAAATAGAAGTTCCATCGTTGATGTGAATGATAACAATCGATGTAGGACTTCTCAGTTCAATAACATTTCCTTTCGCAAACACTGTCAAATATTCTCCAGTCCTGATGTGTAATGTTCTATGTTTCAACCAAGCTTGCTGTGTAACACTGTCAGTTGTATGGCAAATGTCCAACGAACCAAATGTCAACAAACGCTGACCTAGTTACCGCATACTCTCGACAGGACAGGTCACGCTGACATCACTGTAGAGTTGTACTGTTGATGTATTTGTGTGTCGTAACAGACCCCAAGGAACGTCTGGTCTCAGAAGTTTACTTCTCAATATGGTCACTGTGCAGGTTGACCCAGGAAGCTGGCCACACCAGTTGATAAACTCTGTATTGTTGTTGTTAACTCATACTGGCTACTAGTTGTTGAATCACGCTTTATTTGTTAAATGACGTGAATGTCCACCAGTTGATAAATGTAGATGTTGGGACTGGTGTAGTAAAGTGTAACGATTGTCAACTCATTAAACCCAGCACAGTTTTGGTCATACAGGTCATCTTGTCCTGGAACGTGATGAGGCTCCGACAAGAATGTGAGTGTAGACAATGAGTGTGTATATGAATGTCAGAACGCGAATGGTAGAATGATTCGATAGAGTTGACAAGTTGGTAGTACATCACTCATACTCACACTGTTCGAATTCAAGAAGTACTGGAACTACGGTGGTCTTTTTATAACATTTAATGAGACGCACACTTGGACAGTACGTGTATGGTTACAGGAACAAATGTCGACATAGACAGCATAATGTTGATCACAGGCATATCATCTTAAGTTAGCATTCATGCTTGGCAAATATCATAATGGAGCATTCGTAAATAAGCATTCAGAGTTCCATCATGTAAATCATCTGGCTTTACTGACTGGGCACGTCAGACCATAACCAATATATAGGAAGGCTCCTAGACCTAATCTCGTCTAGCGAATATCCCTTCACGTAAAGTTCAATATATATATTTTTCCATAAAGATATAGGAATCCCAGACATGGGTTCTCACATGTAGCAGTGATCTCTTGGTTCATCGAGCGATAGTACAGGCATCCCTTTTTCTCACTCGATAAATACAAAGTATATGAATTTCAACATGGCTGTTCTTCTCTCGTGAGTTTCACTCACTATAGGATCCAGACCAAAATTGGTCATTCGTTAAATGTCCTCATTTCTTCATAACTTCTGTCATAGAGGTAATTGAATAATATCATATAATCTAGTGCTGATACATAGGAATGTCATCTTCCTTTGAATAAATATTCTTTTCAAAAGTACCACTGTGCATCTGTTTATCGACAACGATGGCGAAGCCCAAGTTCATAATAAATTGTGGTTTTACCTTTCTATGCGAAATATAACTTTGCCATTCCTTGGCAAAAGAGAATAAACACTGGGGTAAAGTACATACAACATGTCTAAATGACTATCACTTTTCCCCATCTACTTATAGATCACTTTTTCGGCGATAGGCCGGCTACATCAAAATTCTACATCCAGACAGGATGACAGCCATGAATCACACCCCTTGCTAGCGATACTTCCGCTGCATAGCCTTTGACCTTTTCTAGCGACAACCAACATAGTTCGACTTAGAAATGTAAAGATATCCATATATAAGACAGACTCGTCCTACTCATACAAACACTACGTATAAATTCAGGCCATAGATATACTGAAGCAAGAATAATCTATTCCTACCCAGCCAAAGAATAAATCGCAGTAGGCCTAAATTCGTCCGCGGAGTCCGATCGAAGATGACGGAACTGCTTTCAAGGGAAGTAACTCAAAAATGACTTCTCCTTAAGCACTTAAAAAGGAAACACTTTGTTTACAAAATATTTGCGAACATAATAAGTATATAAATGTATTATATTGCAAGATAGTAAAAATTGCCCTTTACACATACATTATGTCGAGTGGGGTATCTCTAAGTCGAGGACGTTCTGATGAAAACTGTTGTCGTACTGAGAACGTTGACGAGATATATATATTCCTTCACTGTTTGAGTATATCTCTGTAGTGTTGATCAACAGTTAATAGCTGTCATATGAACAAAAAAAATCTGTTGTCTAATCTCCCGAGAGTACTGGCCAGACTGGATATCTTCATGAAATGTTAGTGATATGTAGACTCATTATCTTGCGTATGTAGTCATAATTCATAAAATAGACTTTAGAGTCTGCTTCATAGAATGCGCTTAAGAGTGTGTTGCACTTGGTATAAATATGAGATTCCACTTTTGAGCTCTTTAGCTTGATTTCAGATAAGTTTTCTTTCAAGTGAGTTGAACTTGTGATATCTCTGTATTGAACTTGTGAGCCAGCAGTATATGGTGACGAAAAATGCTGAGTCCACTCTCTGAATTGTGGGTGAGGAAATATTCCTTTTTAATTGAGGAATGAAAGATGTCCTAGGGCGAATTCTGCAACCAAAATGTCCATTTTTAAAATAACTTATTTCTCGTTAGACATCAGACACATTGCGTGCAGACTCAGACTTCTGATGAACTTCTTTTCCCTTTGCAAAATCCTTTAAATACACAATTCCCCACATAAATGAATTATTATCCACTCTAAATAAACGTGTATTTAGGCTAGGCATTTTAGGGATTTAATCTCTACCTCACAATGTAAAAACTGGACTCCTCTCTCTAGCAAGCTACATGGTATATTATACTCTAGAAGTCCAATGTGGGTTCCTTGGACCAGTGACGTACAACTCCGCCCATTATTCCTAGGATCGCTCTTGCCCCGTCAGTCCAAAAGTGGGTGGAGTGATTCGTGACCAACTTTCGTTGTCTGGCTTGCCTGACAAATAGGTATTGAGATAATTGGCTGGCCCATGCAAAAGTGCTGTCACATTTCTCTCTGGTTGTTTATCGTTTTCACCTGGCCAAGTTGGGCGTCCAATGTGGTGGCCCATCGCTAGCAACAAAGATAACAACAGTCCACAGATATTGTTTAATGCCCAGATGTCTGATTTGGATGACCAGATGTGTTTTCACCAGATTTATCACGATGCAATGTGGACTTCAAACGATGATGTGAGGTACGGGGACTCAATCAAAAGACTTTATTTTACCACCGATAAAAGAACAAATGCAGTTCTCTAGATACTGGTCATGAGTAATCAAAATGATGAAATAGCAAATGTGGGATGAAAGAGCACAAATGTGGGAGAAAATAAAATATGAGAGATGTAGGAACAGATAGAGCTATAAGGCTCTCGTTTATCACAGTACCAATATTTTGTATGTGGTAGTTTAAGCAGTAAGATCTCTTAATGACTGATTTCACAATGACTACTTTTTAAACCTTCCTCCAATAAATTAGTAATACGAAGAAAACAGTGTTACAGAATGATCCAGAAGGAGATACTGTAGATCCACAGGGTGGCAAACAACTTGAAGTAACACAATAAAAACAGCACTCAAGCCTACATTACATGCACCAGCATTCAGCCTCAACTGAGATGCTTCACTGCTTAAAAAAGAAGCTTATTTACATGCATACCTTCATTTCTCCACATATATGACCGTTTTACTTTATGCTCTCCGAATCTCTTCCTCCTGATGCCTGCAACTGTCTGGGAATGAATGTCTGAATCTTTAGAGAAGCAATTCCAATAACAATCCTGGATGACATGCAAACAAAATCATAGGTTATGTAAAGGGTTTTTACAATCACTACCAATCATAAACTGTTATCACAAGGTTCAATTTTGAGACTAACAACAAACTGAAGTGTTTGAAGTAAAAGACTTACTTACTTAGTCATTCCCCTTCTACCATGAGGTGTAGAGGTTGAAGTAAAAGACTACAGTAAAAACCTGGAAAGAAATTCTCATTATCCACAAAGTTGATGTATAAATGTGCCTGACATTGATGATTCTGAGTCTTGCTACCCGATCTGCATATGATTTTGCTGTTCAAAATGTGTTTGTTCTTCCATGAGTTAGTTTATTTAAAGCTTCTTTTACATGGTCTAGCATCACTGAGGTCAGAATTTTGTCTAGCCATTGCCAAGGTTTGTCTTCACAACTGATGTAAAAAATCATGTTGAATGTCTTAAGTCATTGAAATGTAACAAGCTGGCAAGGAAGAGAAACAAAGAAAAACAACACTGCAAAAATGGTGCTATGTTTAGGACATAAGAGAGGTAGAGGAAAAAAAAAAGAAGGGCCATCGAGACAGACATGAAATGGATGCGAAGACAAGGAAAAACAACTGAACAGATGGCATAGGACACGAAGGTTTGATCTGAATTTGTTGAAAGCCTCTCACTCATTTCCTTTTCTAATTCAATTATAGCTAAATATATTCTGTTCAAAAAAAGAAACGCAACATTATTGCAGTGGTAATGGACACCAAATTTCAAACTTGTACCAACATTTTACTTTACGGAATTAATGTTTCGATCTTGGCATGAAGAAACTTTCAGACTTTAGCAATGAAATGATGTTCATTAAATTTGGTTTGCACTTTTATTCTTTGCGACTGAGGTCTCCATTTCAGTAAGGTGTATGGCCTCCTCTGGCCTCTATCAGAGAACGACATCTCCTTGACATGGATATGATTAGCCATTGGATTCGTTGTTGTGGGATGGCTGCCCACTCTTCCCGCTGTGCAAGAGACAACTGTCGGAGATTGGCTGGAGCCACTTCTCGCTGGCGGAGTCATCTGTTGAGTTCATCCCATAAGTGTTCTATGGGGTTCATGTCTCTTGACATGGCTGGCCGTGGAATGGTCTGGACGTTGTTGTCATCGAGGAACTGGGTGGTCAGTTGTGCCACATGAGGTCGAGCGTTATCATGCTGAAAAATTGACCCTCGTGCAGCCAGAAGTGGAAGGACGTGAGGACGAAGAATTTCAGCGACGTATCGTTGGGCATTCAGGCGTCCTTCAATTTGCACCAGGTCACTTCTTCCCATGAAGTTGATCACCCTCCTACATCAGTACACCTCCAACACCATGAGGAGGAGCCTCATCAATGCTGTTTTGGGCGTAGCGCTCATGGACTCTGCGGTAAACTCTTCTCCATCTATCGTGTCGCTGGAGCACAAAAAATGATTCATCACTAAACCAAACCCATCTCCAGTCATTCCCAGCGGTCCATTGACGATGCTGGTTTGCCCACTGCAGTCGGTTCTGGCGATGCCGGTCCGTAAGAACAGGACCTCTGTAGGGTCTTCTAGCCCAAAGACCAGAGTCGTGCAGCCGGTTCCTGATCGTTTGATCTGAAATTCGATGAGCTGCTGACATTAACTGGACTGTGGAGGACGCAGATGCAAGTCGATTCCTGAGGTGACGCAGCCGTATAAAGCAGTCTTCGGCAGGAGTTGTGACTGTGGGTCTTCCACTGCGCAGCCGGAGTGCCACTGAGCCAGTTTCTTGAAATCGCCTCCAAAGGCAACTAATGGTGCTTCTAACCACATTAAATTGTCTGGCCACTACACTTTGTGACTGTCCAGTCTGTAAACGTCCAATGACAATGAATCGTTGTTCTGTAGTGAGATGAGCCATACTTGCGCATTGAATTTTCAACTGAATTTATTCAAAGAGTGTCAATCTTTTATAGGCATTCAATAATATGGTCAGAGAGTTTTGTGTTCAGTAAGTTTCGCGGGATTCACATAACCCTGTCACGAGTTATTGTCAAAAATGTTGTTTTGACCTAGACCTCTTTCATGACCTCACGAATCATGAGGTGAGTACAATTCAGGTAACCACAAGAAGTTAATGACCAGGTGGACACAGTTGATAGGTTGACTGATGTCCAATCAGCGAATACCTTTTATAAAAGTAACACCAAAAAAGTTGCATTTCTTATTTTGAACAGTATAGCTTGGCATTTTTTAGGCAATATTTAATTTCTTCAGTAAGAATGAAACTTTTTTTTCTAGTACTAGCACATGACCACTACTACTGCCTCCTGGCCCAGTTTCCACAGATAACAACCAATTTTTAAATTTCCTGTATACATGTATGCAGCTGATTTCTTCTCCTTCTTCTTGCGATCGCATCTTTGATGTTTATACTGTCAGACGAGTTCTCATGATGAATTCAACCTTTGTCTGGAGTTCCTCTTTAGTTCCATACAGCTTTGAGTTTAGTGTTGAGTCACTGGGCCCGTATCTTTCTTAAGTGGTCATACAGAGGACAATCCTGTAGAACATGCTCAGCAGTTTGTTCATTTAATCCACATGTGCACAGTGGTGAAGCAGACAATCGTAGCTTGTACATGTGTTTATTCTGTTTGTTATGCCCTGTCCTAAGGCAAAAAATGGTGATCTGTCCTAGCCGGTCAAGAGTGTGGTAGTCATTGTTGGGTTGATTCTGTTCTCTTCTGATAGCCTGGATAGCTCTCTTTTTCTCAAAGTATGTGATTTCATTATCTTCTTGTTCACATTCTCCTCCCTTTTTGGTAAGTTTATATGCCTTTTCATTTCCACATACACCACAATGGGATGGTACCCACTGAAGTATGGTTCACTTTTTGGCAGCTACCTTCCTTAGTTCATTTCTCAGATGCTGGATTTTACCACCCTTGGAGAGCTTGCAGTACAGACAGTGCATCTGTGAGGATGACTACCTGGTGACAGTCAAAATTGGTGTTATAAATTATTTTTGCAGCTTGCTCTAGAGCTTGAACTCTAGAGCTGTATAGATGGAACAGAATTTACCAGTGGGAATATGCCTAGTCTCATAGTGGTTGTCAGGATATGAGATGAAGATATTGGGGCCTCCATTTTGGCATTTGTTGCTGATCCATCCATGTAGGCATGTATCCATGATTGTTCAGGATAGCTTTCTTGGATCATACTCAATGTTGCAGTTCATTTTTGCAGATCATTATACTCATATAAAAAAATGCCATATTGAAGTCAGATGTGTATGCCGAAAGGCGCAAATATTGCAGCTTTGCTGTAAATGGACACAAAGCAACCAACATCCTTTTCAGGACCAATAAAGAAGAAGAAGAAATCCAATTGTAAAAAAAACTGATTGGTGTATTAATTTGGAGGGTACTGCTGGCCTATAGGGTATAGGGTGAGCTTCAGTGGTGTTGTCTTCATGGATAGGTCTTCTTGATGCTGTCTTTTAAGTCTTTTTCCCTGATGGACACAGCTGCTACATTTTAAGTTTAGACATCCTATTGCCAGATCATCTAGTCTTGCCTTCATTGGCTTCATTGGCATACTGTTGTACTTTTCCATCTGGATCATGCTTTATGTGTCTCTTCTACAGGACAATGTCTGTAATCTAGTAGCTTTCTGCATCTCTGATATCAGCAAAATTTTCATGGCCCGGTAGTTGATTTGATTATAAGCATTATTTTTTAATAGGTTTTCACTTAACCAAATCTGCCTTGTGTTGTAAGAAGTGCATGATCATTGAAGAAATTGGGTTTCTTTGACAGAGGGTTCCTTCTAATTATTGTTGTGCAGACTTTATAAAAGAAGTAAAAAGCATTGTGAAGGATGATGTCGGAGCTAGCCAGAGTTGGCCAAGTCAGTAGAAGGACAAGATGTCTGTTTCATGTGTACTTTATTAATAACATTCAAGACTGTGAAATCCCAATGCAGGCTGGCCTCTCATTTATCAGTGGGATAATTAGTCAAATTTCAGGCTGTGACAATGTAACTGCTGTTTATGAAACTCGGCACAATAATGGAAATATGTGCAGTACAAGTGACTAGGGTCATGTAAGAAGATATGATGTCATAAGAAATGCCTGAAATGCTTTGAAAATATTCTCTATTGGATTTATTATGTCAAATTAAACCTTGGATTGTCCTGGCTTGATTTATTCCCTCAACCTATGTTGTGTGAATCTGTATGTCAGCTGGTCTTAACACAATCATAAAATATAAGCTGTCAGGGTTACATAACACCTTGCATATTGTTAGAAACCTTGTGTTTCCTGTTATCATATGGTGTGTTCTTGCATACTACATGTTTGCCACCTCTTTAACTATTTTCTTTGCCTTGTCACTACTTCCACTTTTTTCTCTACTAACTTTCCCATGGGCTTCAATCGCAAAGCTGTCTCATAAGATCAGCACTGGGCATAGCCACACAACATTCATTATAGAATGTGCACATGATTTTCTTTATTACCCACTCGTGGTGTGTATAGTTCTTTGAATTTAGTACCAATCAACCATTTTTTTATTTTTTTCTTAACCAGCGGCACTTGGGCTTTCAGCCCTTCGGCCCAATGACATGTCATTGCGAGGCTGGGGAACCTGAGGACTTTCCTTCCAACCCGGTCAGGAGCTTCGCTCCTTCCCATCCACAGAGGGTTTATCACAGGAGCCGTTCAGGTTATTCAGTCAAATTTCCGGCCGTAAACATTTCTTCAAACGCCGACGCCCGGGTTTGAACCATGAACACCTGATCGCCAGTACAACGCCGTAGCCATTACACCAGCGCGGCTCCCCAATCAACCATTTAAGTTAACTAATATGATATTGCTCAAAATCCCTTTTCTTCTTCTTCTTCTTCGTTCATCCTGAAAAGGACGTTGGTTGCTTTGTGTCCTTTTATGGGAAAGCTGCAATATTTGCGCCTTTCAGCCGACACATCCGACTTCAGCATGGCATTTTTGGGATCGAGTTAGCCTTCCCTCTTTGATCTCTACTCACTCAGCCAGAATGCAGTGATGCAGCCTGTTTCCAGGACCAACACTTGGAGGTGGAATAGGGTCTTTGTCAGCTCTGGTTTGCTCACCCTGATGCAAGCAGTCTAACTATGGGTCACTAACTGTATTCCTCACTGTTGACGTGTTTTAGGATCCTAAATCCCATTTAAATTCTTGCTCTTTCAGCAACTAAAATGTAACTGATCCTTCTTTCTTGTTTATTTCATTCACAATAAATTATTATGTGGCTTCTTCTTCTTCTTTGATCGATAGCCGCTGACCGTCAAAGCAGTCAGTGGCCATCACCCCTGGTGGCATTTTGTAGGGCAACAACAAATTGATTCCACTTTGCTCGGTTGGTGGCAATCCTTTGTACAGTGCCCCAACTCTGGTTCATTCTTTGCATCTCAGCCTCCACAGTCCTCCTCCAAGTTGTTTTTGGTCTGCATCTCTTTCATTTTCCTTCAGGGGTGAATAGCATAGCTGTTCTTGTGATGGCATCGTGGTCTCTTCTGAGGACATGGCCTACCCAGCTCTAGCGTCTGCCTGCTATGATGGTGTGCATGTTCTCTTGCTTGCTCCAAGTAAGCAGATCTTGGTTGGTGATGGTATTCGGCCAAAAGACTCGGTGAATTTTTCTTAGGCCTGTTGTGTGAAAAGATGACAATTTCGATGTTTCCTTCTCTGTAACTCTCCAGCATTCCACACCATAGAGAAGCACACAGCTCTCATACAATCTTAATTTTGTCCTTGTGCTGTACTGAAAGGACTTCTAGATGTTGTTTAGAATAAAATAGGCTGTTCTTGCTTTGTTCATTCTGTTGTTGATGTCTTTGCTTAATCCGCCATCTGGTGTTACAATGTATCCTAGGTATGTGAAGGTGTCTGTCTGTTCCAGTTGCTGATTCCTTACTGATATGGGCTCAGGGTTGCTCACATTGAGCTTCATGACCTCTGACTTCTTTAAATTAATGCTCAAACCCACCTGCTGGCTATACTTATTAAGTCTATTCTCTTTTTCCTGGATGTATTGATGTGAATGTGCTAGTAGTGCAATGTCATCTGCATATTCCAGATCTTCTAATGTAGAAAATGTAGTCCATCATTCCTCTTGGACTGCCCTCTTGCTATGAGTAAAATCATAACATATCTATCATATTCAACAAGGCTTGTTTACAGACTAGCTTGTTGATATACGTTTCCTGGGTTACTCCCAGAAGTACGTCATTGTCTTTTGGACAAATGTTGCAGGTGGCTTTGCCGGCTTCACTTGGCAGAAGTGAACCATACTTCGGGGCCTTTCTGGTGTGTCACTGAGAGTGAACGGACGTATTTTGTCCAGCTCCTATATGTGTGCTCTTACTTACTTACTTAGTCGTTCCCCTTCTACCGTGAGGTGTAGAGGTTTGGAAGAGAGAGCGCCAGACTATTCCATCAGCTGTCTTCTTCCTGACCTGGTTCCATGCCAGTCCTCAATCCTTCAAAGATTGTCTAATGTTGTCCTCCCAGCGGACTCTCGGTGGTCCTGGGGGTCTGGATCCCCGGCTCCCTGTCTCCCATGCCTGTCATGGTAGCCAATCCTCTCCCATTCTGCAGACATGGCCAAACCATCCCAGCCGGGACTGCTCTACCCAGGTCCGCAGCGGGTGGCACCCCAGGCCTTGACGCATCATCTGGCCGCGGACCATGTCTCCTCTTGCCACCCCAACCACCCCCTCAGACACCTCACCTCCAATGCCTGGATCTGGCCCCCACTCAAAAAGCAGCAGCTGGGAGACTTTTTCAGGCCATAAATCGAGGATTCCTCAGCAAGAGAGAGGTTGGTAAGAAAACAAAGATGGCTGTATATCGCTCCACCTATGTCCCAGTCTTGACATATGGATGTGAGTCATGGGCAATGACTACAACCCACAAAAGCCAGATCCAAACCTCAGAAATGAGGTATCTAAGGAAGGTGGTTGAAGTAACAAGAAGAGACATGGTACGCAACTAGATGATACGTCAAGGCCTTAAATCCCACCCCCTGCAGACCCAAGTAGAACAGTCCCAACTAAGATGATTTGGCCATGTCTGCAGAATGGGAGAAGATCGGCTACCACGACAAGCATGGGAAACAAAGAGCCAATGATCCAGACCCCCAGGACGACCCAGAGTCCGCTGGGAGGACAACATTAGACAATCTTTGAAGAACCAAGGACTAGAGTGGAACCAGGCCAGGAGGAAGACAGCCAATAGGATAGTCTGGAGCTCTCTCTTCCAAACCTCTACACCTCACAGTAGAAGGGGAACGACTAAGTAAGTAAGTAGTTCTCCATGTCTCAGAGCCATACAATAGGACTGATTTCACATTTGAGTTGAAGATTCTTATTTTCGTGTTGGATCCGATTTCTCTTGATCTCTATATATTTCCCAATGCAATGAAAGCTCCTCTTGCTTTTTGTATTCTTATTTTGATATCACTGTCTGTCCCTCCAACTTTGTCTATATTGCTGCCAAGATATGTGTACAATTCTACATCTTGTATTGGTGCTTCTTCAAGTTCAACCCTGTTATCATTACCTGCATTTATTCTCATTATCTTTGTCTTTTTCCTGTGTATTTTCAGACCCAATTGCTGTGACCTCTTATCGAGAGTTTTCAATTTGTCCTGCATCTGATTATGGTTATGGGACAGAAGAGCCAAGTCATTAGCAAAATCCAGATCATCCAACTGCTTAGTCAGAGTCCACTGGATTCTATTTCTGTTGTGTGTTGTCGATGTTCTCATAACCCAGTCTATTGCTTGTAAAAAAAGAAATGGTGACAAGAGGCATCCATGTCGCACTCCTGTTCTTATCACAAACGGTTCTGTAAGCTGTCTTTCATGAAGAACTCTGCATGCCATGTCTTCATATGTATTCTTTATTAAATTAATGATCTTCAGGGGAACTCCATAATGCCTCATCAATTTCCAAAGTGATTCTCTGTCCATGCTGTCAAATGCATTTTCATAGTCCACAAATCCAATGTATAGTGGTGAATTCCATTCCAGACTTTGTTCAACTATTATTCTCAAAGTGGCTATCTGGTCTGTACAGGATCTGTTTTGTCGAAAACCTGCTTGTTCATCTCTTAGTGTCTTGTCTATGGATTCTTTTAATCTCTCAAGGATAATCCTGTTTAATACTTTTCCTGGCACTGATAGTAACATTATTCCTCTATAATTTGTGCACTCTTGTAAATTTCCCTTCTTAGGCAACTTAACCAGATATCCTTCCTTCCGTTCTGCTGGTATCTCTTCCTTCCAATTCTTAACCCTTTGAAAATAAAGTTTGTTTGTTTGTTCATTCGTTCATTCCTTTTCCCAGACTTTACCAAGTAATTTATATAACATCTATGTAGCCGTGTTGATATCTGCTTTGATGGCCTCTGTTGAAATGCCATCAGGTCCAGACGCTTTTCCATCTCTTAGAAGCTTTATGGCTTTTGTCACAGGAGCCGTGACATATGGACAATATGATGAAATAAAAAGGAATAATGGACCGACTATCATCATCATCTCAGCCCGTAACCCGTCATGGGTCGTAGGGGTGCCATGGTGGAAGCATCAGCAGACAGGGTCCTCCACTGCTCTCTATCCTCAGCATTGCGTACAAGTGTGGAAAAACCGTGTCCTGCCCATTCTTTGATGTTATCAGCCCAGGATTTTCTCTGCCTTCCTCTTCTCCGTTTACCTTCGACTGTTCCCTGAAGGATCGTTTTCGAAAGGGAGTCATGACGAGTTACATGCCCAAACCAGGCAAGCTTTTGACGTTTCACTATTGACAAAAGTGGTTCTTGGTGGCCTGCATAGATGTTTATCTTCTCTCTAACATAGACATTTGTTTTGTGCTCTTTATAGCAAATGCGCAAAATTCTTCTATAACATTTATGCTCGAAAGCCTGAATCCTTCGCTCCGTATCTGCAGTGAGTGTCCAGCCCTCACACCCATACAAGAGAACAGATAATACAAGTGATTTGTATAATTTGATCTTCACAGGAAAACTGATGTTACTTTTCCAGATCACATTCAACCTTGTCATGGCAGCTGAGGCCATCTCAAGTCTTGTCTTGATTTCTTTACTTGATCTTCCATCACTACATATAGTGGACCCGAGATATTTAAAGGTGTTAACTTCTTCTAACTTTTGCCCATTTAACGTAATGTTGGTCGGAACATGTTTCTTATGGCTATTCACCAATATCTTGCTTTTTTCTATATTAATTTCCATCCCATATGTTCTTGTTACTTTCTCCAGTCTAGAGGTAAGGTCTTGAAGTTCTGATTCTGATCCAGCTATCAGATCAATATCATCAGCAAAACGTAGGTTGCACAGAGGTCAGCCTCCAATCGATATGGTTGATTTATAATCGTAGAGAGCCTCCTGCATAATATGTTCTAGATATATATTAACCTTTAGCACGCTGCATAAAAATTCAGAAAACTTGCCCAACCACTGCATTCTTTTTCACAGCGTCCCGTTTTTATAGTGGGTGACTTGTAATGTCTATAGTTTTTGTGTTTCTTGGTCAACTGCTATCATTTTTGGAATTTCTATAAATAAATGAATGGTGAATCTGATGATATAAAATTTGTTTGTGTACATGTTAGATGTGATAGGAAGAGAGGAAAGGAAAGATGAAAAAAACGAAAAAAAAAAATTAAAATAAAAAAAAAAATTTTTTTTTTAATTTTAAAATTAAAAAAAAAATTTTAAAAAATAACCAGCAAACGAAGGGTCCATATCCCTTGCATCTCAATGAAAGTCATTTGACCAATAGACCAATACAAATCAAATGACGATCTTTTCGTTACACCCATCATCAGTAGCAAAGCAACAAACGCTCTCGTCAGCTGTGACATTCGGCCGAAATTCTAAATCTTTCCGATATTCCTAGTCCTAACCCCTAACATTATACATACTTGAAAGGCCATTTTACTTTCGTTTCCATCTCAGCCATCAAACATATTCTGAGAAACGATATCAGCGCTTATAAAGACAAAAATCTTATCCCCACCGCATGGCGTCAGAATCCAATAAAATTAGAGCGAAATGGCCGCATGTCTGATGCCGATTCATTTCGATTTAAAAAATTTACAAAAAATAAACGCGGATACACCCATCACTTTTTTAAGATCGGAAACGGAAGCTAACTTTCTTGCAAATAAAATTACAACTTAACATCCGGGGCTGAAAATCACGTGTACACAAGTCCTCATGCTAGAAACGGTGATATCCGTAAGGTGCAACATTGCGCCTCCAGCATGGAGAACATAGGTTACGTTCGGCGCAACGCTGCGCCCGGAGCGTGCTAAAGGTTAAAGAGCACTGGTGACAGGATACATCCTTGGCGAACTCCTACAGTTGTTTTGAAAAATTCTCCAATGTCGTTGCTTGCAAAAACAGCACTGCTTGCGTCCTTGTACAGTGCTTCAATGATATTTATGATATTGGCATCAAAATTGAATTTTCTCATTACTTGCCATAAGCCTTCATGCCAGACTTCATGCGAAGGCTTTTGTGAAATCGATGAAGTTATGGTATAAATCTTGTTGATGTTGGAGATGTTTTTCGATAAGTAATCTAATATTGAAGATTTGTTCTGAGGTACTTCTTTTTGGTCTAAAGCCAGCCTGTTTCTCCGACTATAAGGAGAAGAAAAAAGTACTCTCGATGCGGATGTCAGAAAAGAAAAGGGATTCGAGAGAAAAAATCACGTCATACAGAACAACGATGACGACACACAAGGTGACAAGAGGTCCATTGAACAAGATGGAGGAAAAATGAAGGTTACAACCTGAAAGCTGAACCCGTAAGGCATTCCATTGGGCTGAGAAGAAAGACCAAGAATAATGAAAGTGCTGAGAAGAAAAGAACTAGATGCAAATCAACTCTGTATTAGCCGCTTATTCACGAATGAAATACCCCATCTTTAACAATTGGTAAGTGCGTTTAATGCTCGAAGAGCGTCTGTGTCGAAGGAAGGAGAAACTAAAATGACCGGTAGGTCAAACCAAGGGTTTTAAAATCGAACGTTGTCCAAGGGATCTCGGGGGAAAGGAGAACCCTATGAATTGAATGACTGTCAAGAAGGGGAAAAGTATAGGTCAGATTTTGAGGCAACCTAAATTATATAGCTGGAGCTAAATAAAGGAACTATAAACTTTTCAAGTGACTGTGCCTTCTTGTGTACCTCTAAGTGTGGTAGTAAATTTGATTAAATGTTATATAAAGTGAAGTTAGAAAGATTAGTTTCATCACCCACCCACCACTGTCCACCACAACACTAAACTATAATACGATCACAACCGACCACTATACAATCACACCAAGCCATGGGCCGACAAGGGGAGCAGTTTCCTAAGGCCAGAATAAATCGGCGAGTGCCGTAAAATGGTATGACGATGGCAGATCATCATACCGAAGGGGGATTGTGACAGGTGATTCTGAACTTGCTGGGATTGCTACAGACTTTCATTATCACGCTCTGACAAGTGGTGGTTTGGGTTTGGTGCAGTTTAACCAGGATTCTGATGTGATGACAGCAACTGGACCCTGTGACAAGTGGGTCTGTTGCTGTGTCACCAGGATTACGAATAGCGCTGGATTGCTGTGGATCAAGACAGAGGAAGATTGCAGTTCAGCCCTGTGTGTTGAAGCTTACAGAAAGCCATATTGCAGAACAAAGTTCAACCCTACGTGTTGAAGCTTACAGACAGCCGTATTGCAAATTGCGGTTCAGACCTACGTGTTGAAGCTTACAGATAGCCGTGTTGCAGATTGCGGTTCAACCCTACGTGTTGAAGCTTACAGACAGCTGTGTTGCAGATTGCAGTTCAACCCTACATGTTGAAGCTTACAGACAGACATATTGCAGAGCGAGGTTCAACCCTGCGTGTTGAAGCTTACAGATAGTCGTGTTGCAGAGCAAGGTTCAGCCCTGCGTGTTGAGGCTTACAGACAGCCATATTGTGGATTGAGGTTCAGCCCTGCGTGTTGAAGCTTACATATAGCCATGTTGCGGATTGAAGTTCAACCCTACGTGTTGTAGCTTACAGACAGCCATATTGCAGAATGAAGTTCAACCCTACGTTTTGAAGCTTACAGACAGCCGTATTACAGAATGAAGTTCAACCCTACGTGTTGAAGCTTACAGATAGCCGTGTTGCAGATTGCGGTTCAACCCTACGTGTTGAAGCTTACAGACAGCTGTGTTGCAGATTGCAGTTCAACCCTACATGTTGAAGCTTACAGACAGACATAATGCGGAGCGAGGTTCAACCCTGCGTGTTGAAGCTTACAGATAGCCGTGTTGCAGAGCAAGGTTCAGCCCTGCGTGTTGAGGCTTACAGACAGCCATATTGTGGATTGAGGTTCAGCCCTGCGTGTTGAAGCTTACATATAGCGATGTTGCGGATTGAAGTTCAACCCTACGTGTTGAAGCTTACAAACAGCCATATTGCAGAATGAAGTTCAACCCTACGTGTTGAAGCGTACAGACAGCCGTATTACAGAATGAAGTTCAACCCTACGTGTTGAAGCTTACAGATAGCCATGTTGCAGATTGCAGTTCAACCCTACGTGTTGAAGCTTACAGACAGCTGTGTTGCCGATTGCAGTTCAACCCTACATGTTGAAGCTTACAGACAGACATATTGCGAAGCGAGGTTCAACCCTGCGTGTTGAAGCTTACAGATAGCCGTATTGCAGAGCAAGGTTCAGCCCTGCATGTTGAGGCTTACAGACAGCCATATTGTGGATTGAGGTTCAGCCCTGCGTGTTGAAGCTTACATATAGCCATATTGCGGATTGAAGTTCAACCCTACGTGTTGAAGCTTACAGACAGCCATATTGCAGAATGAAGTTCAACCCTACGTGTTGAAGCTTACAGACAGCCGTATTACAGAATGAAGTTCAACCCTACATGTTGAAGCTTTCAGACAGCTGTATTGCAAATTGAAGTTCAACCCTACGTGTTGAAGCTTACAGATAGCCGTATTGCAGATTGAAGTTCAACCCTACGTGTTGAAGCTTACAGATGGCCGTATTGCAGAATGAAGTTCAACCCTGCATGTTGAAGCTTACAGACAGCCGTGTTGTGGAGTGAGGTTCAGCCGTGCGTGTTGAAGCTTACAGTTGGCTGTGTTGCAGATTGCAGTTCAACCCTACGTATTGAAGCTTACAGATAGCCATGTAGCAGATTGCAGTTCAACTCTACATGTTGAAGCTTACAGACAGCTGTGTTGTGGGTCGAGGTTCAACCCTATGTGTTGAAGCTTACAGATAGCCGTATTGCAAATTGAAGTTCAACCCTATATGTTGAAGCTTACAGATAGCCATGTTGCAGATTGCAGTTCAACCCTGCATGTTGAAGCTTACAGATAGCCATGTTGCAGAGTGAAGTTCAACCCTACTTGTTGAAGCTTACAGACAGCCGTATTGCAGAACAAAGTTCAACTCTACGTGTTGAAGCTTACAGATAGCCGTGTTGCAGATTGAAGTTCAACCCTATGTGTTGAAGCTTACAGACAGCCGTGTTGCGGATTGAGGTTCAACCCTGCGTGTTGAAGCTTACAGATAGCCGTGTTGCAGATTGCAGTTCAACCCTACGTGTTGAAGCTTACAGATAGCCATGTTGCGGATTGAAGTTCAACCCTACATGTTGAAGCTTACAGACAGCTGTATTGCAGATTGAAGTTCAACCCTACGTGTTGAAGCTTACAGATAGCCATGTTGCAGATTGAAGTTCAACCCTACATGTTGAAGCTTACAGACAGCTGTGTTGCGGATCGAGGTTCAACCCTATGTGTTGAAGCTAACAGATAGCCGTATTGCAAATTGAAGTTCAACCCTATATGTTGAAGCTTACAGATAGCCATGTTGCAGATTGCGGTTCAACCCTGCGTGTTGAAGCTTACAGATAGCCATGTTGCAGAGTGAAGTTCAACCCTACGTGTTGAAGCTTACAGACAGCCGTATTGCAGAACAAAGTTCAACCCTACGTGTTGAAGCTTACAGATAGCCGTGTTGCAGATTGAAGTTCAACCCTATGTGTTGAAGCTTACAGACAGCCGTGTTGCGGATTGAGGTTCAACCCTGCGTGTTGAAGCTTACAGATAGCCGTGTTGCAGATTGCAGTTCAACCCTACGTGTTGAAGCTTACAGATAGCCATGTTGCGGATTGAAGTTCAACCCTACGTGTTGAAGCTTACAGACAGCTGTATTGCAGATTGAAGTTCAACCCTACGTGTTGAAGCTTACAGATAGTCGTGTTGCAGATTGAAGTTCAACCCTACGTGTTGAAGCTTACAGATAGCCGTGTTGCAGATTGAAGTTCGGCCCTGCGTGTTGAAGCTTACAGACAGCCGTATTGCAGAACGAGGTTCGGCCCTGCTTGTTGAACCTACAGACGGCCGTAGTCCAGAACAGTTGTTGAACCTGCGTGTTTGAGGTTTGCGGATGGCTGCATCCCAGATCCATCGTTCAATCTTGAGTGTTTGAAATTTCCAGACAGCTGCATCACGGATTGAGACCAATTGAGGATCAAGGCTGCGTTGGACTTCGATTAACATTTGCTAGCGAAGAACAGATAATGCTCATGTGTGTGTAATTAGAATTAACTATGACAGTTCATATTATGCTAGAGTAGAATTGTATATTGTTTAGTTAAATTTATAGAAAAAATCAGGTTATCCGACTAAGAATAAGTAAGAAGAAAAAAAAAATGGCGGAGGAACAAAGGATAGATCCAAATACCGTGGCTCTCCTACATATCACGAATGCCTTGGAAAGGTGGAGTATCGAGAACAGACAAAATAGTTTGTGTCAGAATATTGAGACATATAGAGGAGAAGCGGGAAATTGTAAGAAGTGGATTGCAAAAATAGAACGATACACTTACTCCATAGGGGCAAGCAAAGAAGAAAAGAAAAGATTGGCTTTTTCGACTTGTGACGATTTGGTAAATGATTTTCTGAGAAGAAGGTTTGAAGAGGAGCCTCAGGAAACATGGGAAGAGCTGAAGAGGGGATTACTAAACAGTTATGGGGAGTCTGTAGACCAGCATTATTTATGGGGATTACTTAGGAGAGTAAGACAGGAACCAGGAGAATCAGTCCAAATATTCAGTGATAGATTGAAAAATTTGGCGGAAGAGGTTTTTAGGGAACAGGACATATGGAGTCCAGATAGAGAGACAATTAGTTGGAATTTTTATAGATGCATTGCATAGGGATGGAATGAGATCGCTTCTCTTGAGGAAGAATCCCAGAACCTTGAATAAGGCTATACGAGTGGCCCTGTCGGAAGAGAACTTGATGAAGAGGTTCCAACTACGGTCAGGGAACAACCCTGAAGGAAAAAATTTGAAGAGTAATGAAGCTCAGTGGACTGGACAGTCGGCTATCGATGGACCAAGAGAAAGGAGTTATCGGGGACATCGGAGCAGACAAGACGGAATTGGCAATGACAGAGAAAACAGGAGGGGAATCATACAGATAGCAGAAGAAAAACGATGCTATTTGTGTAATGCTAAAGGACATATAGCAGCTGTGTGTAAAAAGAGAAGGATGGAGAGTCATAACGGACGCCGAAACGAGTTGAGGGAAGATAGAAATTACAGAATTACAAGTGAGAGGGATGCTCATGTGGGGGCTCGGACAAATATCAAGAGGTATGGAATATAGACATGGAAGGGTTGTAGATGAAGAGCATAACCACAGGTCTACATACAGAGGTAGAAATCCAGAATGAGACCTTAGTAGAGAACATGTTCCACCTAGAGTAGATAGAGGAGAACATGAGGAGAGGGGAAGATTGACCAGACACAGAATGGGAGGAGTTGCCTCGAGAAGACCCCAGCAGACGTATTGGGAAAACTATGTTCCATCGCAAGGTGAAGGACGATACAGACAAAGGAACCTAGGTCAAATGGGAACCATTAGAGATAATCCTCATGTCGAGAGAAGTAGAGTAAGGCAGCAGGAAAACTTGAGTTCCACTCAGTGCGAGAGGCAGGACTGAGTGAAAGAAAAATACAACCACTGAAGCCTCATATTAGAGATAGAAATAGAGAAAGGGATACAAGGAGAACTAGAATCAGCAAGAGTATGTGAACCCCAGTATTGATCAGGTAGAGAAAGGGATACAAGGAGAACTAGAATCAGCAAGAGTATGTGAACCCCAGTATTGATCAGGTAGAGAAAGGGATACAAGGAGAGCTAGAATCAGCAAGAGTATGTGAACCCCAGTATTGATCAGGTAGAGAAAGGGATACAAGGAGAACTAGAATCAGCAAGAGTATGTGAACCCCAGTATTGATCAGGTAGAGAAAGGGATACAAGGAGAGCTAGAATCAGCAAGAGTATGTGAACCCCAGTATTGATCAGGTAGAGAAAGGGATACAAGGAGAGCTAGAATCAGCAAGAGTATGTGAACCCCAGTATTGATCAGGTAGAGAAGGGGATACAAGGAGAGCCAGAATCAGCAAGAGTATGTGAACCCCAGTATTGATCAGGTAGAGAAGGGGATACAAGGAGAGCCAGAATCAGCAAGAGTATGTGAACCCCAGTATTGATCAGGTAGAGAAAGGGATACAAGGAGAGCTAGAATCAGCAAGAGTATGTGAACCCCAGTATTGATCAGGTAGAGAAAGGGATACAAGGAGAGCCAGAATCAGCAAGAGTATGTGAACCCCAGTATTGATCAGGTAGAGAAGGGGATACAAGGAGAGCCAGAATCAGCAAGAGTATGTGAACCCCAGTATTGATCAGGTAGAGAAGGGGATACAAGGAGAGCCAGAATCAGCAAGAGTATGTGAACCCCAGTATTGATCAGGTAGAGAAAGGGATACAAGGAGAGCCAGAATCAGCAAGAGTATGTGAACCCCAGTATTGATCAGGTAGAGAAGGGGATACAAGGAGAGCTAGAATCAGCAAGAGTATGTGAACCCCAGTATTGATCAGGTAGAGAAAGGGATACAAGGAGAGCTAGAATCAGCAAGAGTATGTGAACCCCAGTATTGATCAGGTAGAGAAGGGGATACAAGGAGAGCTAGAATCAGCAAGAGTATGTGAACCCCAGTATTGATCAGGTAGAGAAAGGGATACAAGGAGAGCTAGAATCAGCAAGAGTATGTGAACCCCAGTATTGATCAGGTAGAGAAAGGGATACAAGGAGAGCTAGAATCAGCAAGAGTATGTGAACCCCAGTATTGATCAGGTAGAGAAGGGGATACAAGGAGAGCCAGAATCAGCAAGAGTATGTGAACCCCAGTATTGATCAGGTAGAGAAGGGGATACAAGGAGAGCCAGAATCAGCAAGAGTATGTGAACCCCAGTATTGATCAGGTAGAGAAGGGGATACAAGGAGAGCCAGAATCAGCAAGAGTATGTTTTTTTTTTTTTTTTTTTTCGTACGCCCGCTAATACTCGAGGCGAAATCTCAGGTTATTACTGTGTCTAACCTGACATTGATTTTACGTGAGTATCCCTTTTTACTTGTACAGAGACAGGTGTCCCTCGCCATTCAGGCAAATACTCTCCGATTTCGGAGGTACCCATTGCAGCTGGGTCGGCTCAGGAGCCGCCAATCCCTGGTCGACAACACTCCTTCAAATGTCCTCGCCAGGTCTCGAGTTAATCCAGTCCAATTCCCGGTCGACGAAAAATCCTCAAATGCCGTCGCCCGGGTTTGATCCTGAATCACCCGGTCGCCAGAGCGGTGTTGTAACCACTACGCTAGCGCGGCTCCAGCAAGAGTATGTGAACCCCAGTATTGATCAGGTAGAGAAGACAAAAAGGTTTAAAAAGAAAGTTGTGAAAAAAGGAAAAAAATTGAATGATGATCCAAGTTCCTGTTTGATTAGAGTAGGAAAACAAAAGTATCGTGCACTCATAGATAGTGGGGCCTGCTATGCAACTGTAAGAGAAGAATTCTACAAAACGATAAGAAGTAGAGTGAAACTGAGGAGCAGTAATGTAAAATTAGAGTCTGTATTGAAGGAAGCATTAAGAGTTATTGGGGAGATTGATTTGCAGTTCAAATTAGGGAACGAAGTTATTAGGCATCAGTTTCAAGTAGTAAAAGGCGTCTATCGAAACATTTTATTGGGCAGAGATTTTTAAAAATAAATTTGGAGTGCAATTAGATTATCAAAAAAATCTTATGGAAATTGGAAAAAGCTCGGTGCCTATGGATAACGATATACACATCGCCACTTTGATAAGGTTGGGTAAACCAGTGGTGCTACCTCCTCACACTATAAGTTATGTACAAGGAAGGGTGAAAATGAATCCCTATTTCAGACCGTATACCACTGTAGAGGTATTAGAAATGAATGACAGAGATATAGAACAGGAACCTGGAATAACATTAATAGAAGGTATGCAGAAATTGGGAAGACATAATGAATTATCTCTGTTGCTTGTGAATGCCTCTGGTAAAACTACACACATTTCCAGAGGTAGTATTATAGGATGACTTGACACTAAAGTGGGGATCAGATCTAGGAATGAAGAATGGGGAAGACTAGGGAATAAGGCAGACCCCTGGAGAGATAATAGAAGAATAAGGAATAAAGGGACATGAAACCCTAGATTAATTGCTGAATTGGATGAAAATAGTAGGCAAAGAAATTACAAAAATCGAAATGAATGGAGGGAGACCTCTTATGGGTGGAATCAGAGAGTCAACAAACCGTTTAAACGAAATCAGTTAGAGATGGAGAATAAAGGAAAAACGACCGACGAAAGAGATTCCTGGAGAAGGAGAAGAGAAGAACAACACGCGTTGGAAGTTCCGTCAAGCGCTAGAATAGAAGAATTACGAAAGAAATTAAAAGCAGAAGAAGAACATAGAGCATTGCTGGAAAAATTTGTGTTAAAACACCAAGATATCTTCGCGTTGTCTGATGCAGAAGTGACCCAGACTCAGACAGTTATTATGGAGATTGAGACGGATCAACAACAGCCACCAGTACATTCTAGACCCTACCGTACACCTCTCAGAAGTAGGACGGTTATCGAAAGAGCTATCAAGGACATGTTGAAGGCAGGAATTATAGAAAGGTCCCGATCGGAATGGTCCTCACCAGTAGTTCTAGTAAAAAAAAAGGATGGAACCTTTTGTTTTTGTTGTGACTATTGGACGTTGAATAGTGTCACAAAGGCGATGACCTATCCTCTGCCCAGAATAGATGACATATTAGGTACGCTGGGCGGTTCAAAATGGTTTACTTCCTTGGATGCCAGATCTGGATTCTGGAGTATACCAATGTCCAATGACGCAAAAAAGAAGAGTACCTTTTGTACTCACATGGGAAGCTTTGCTTGGTGAGTTTCACCATTCGGGCTAAAAGGGAGTCCGGCCACCTATATGGGATTAATAGATGAAGTGTTGCAAGGAATGCAAGGATATGCTATGGCCTACATTGATGACATATTAGTCCATACCGCAGGATCGGAAGAGGATCACTTAGAACATGTGGAACGGGTATTAGAAAGGTTGAGACAACATAACATCAAATTGAAACTGGAAAAGTGTGAATTTTTGAAGAGGGAAATACGCTATTTGGGTTTTGTCATTGATCAAAACGGGACGAGACCGGATGATGAAAAAGTGCAGGCGATTCGTGAGATACCTCCGCCTAAAAATGTCAGGGAAACGCGTGGAGTGTTAGGAGCATTCGCATATTTTAGGAAACATATTGCGAATTTTTCAGAAATAGCCAAACCTTTGACCAACCTGACCAGGAAGAACATCCGTTTTGATTGGACTGATAAATGTCAAAAGGCATTAGAGAAATTGAAAAATGCATTAACAGAAATTCCATATTTAGTGCACCCAGACTTAAAAGGGAAGATGATCCTGTATACGGATGCATCAGACACGACAATTGGAGCGTGTCTGGTACAATTGAATAAACCAGGAGAAGACGACATCTTGCCGTATATAAACAACGAAAAGCCTATTGTCTTCTTGTCGCACAAGTTAGGCCAATCTCAAAAGAATTGGGGAACCACGGAAAAAGAGGCCTATGCTATCTATTATGCAGTACAGAAATTGGATTATTACTTACGAGGAGCGGAATTTACTATACGCACTGACCACAAGCCATTGGTGACTTGGTTGACGAAACAGAAGGAAAACTCTAGGAAATTACAGACGAGGGCCATGAATTTGCAAGAATACAATCTAAAAAAAGAGCACATAGAAGGAAAAAGGAACACTTGTGCAGATCTGTTATCTAGAACTAGTTACGCACCAAGTGAAAAAGAAGAGGTTAAGGACTTTGAGAAAGTAACTGAGGATATTAGTGATAAATTCTATCAAAAAAGTGCGGTAAGAAAGAAGGAGGATAAAAATAAACCGACGATGACGAAAGAATCGAATAAAAAAGGAGAAGAGCTAAACAATGAACAAGAAGGATTTAACATGATAGCGGAGCAAGATAAAGACAAGAAACTCAAAGAAATAAAGGAGAAATTGTTAAAGAACCCTGAGGAAGTAGAAAATTTTTTTATATGGCCAGAGGACGGACAACTGTATTATGCGGGGAAGGACTGTGAAAATAGATGGCGAAAATACATTCCCGAACAGTTGATAAAAATGATCTTAATTCAATATCATGATGACAATGGACATGTTGGAAGGGATAAAACGTTGGACGTTATTAAGAGGAGATATTTCTGGCCAGGTATGAACAAAATGATAACAGAACATGTGGGAAATTGTGAGATCTGTAAGTTGAGGAAAATGAAACCCATCAAATGTCCACTTCAGGAGATGGATAGACCCCATTTTCCATTGCAGAAAATTAGCATAGATTTATCTGGGCCGTATCCTCGAACAGCCGAAGAAAATTCAATGATAATTCACTTCTTGGATTTGTATACCAGTTGGCCAGAATGTTTTGCTGTTAAGGATGGGACTTCACTTATAATCACTCGGATCTTAGTTACCGAGGTCATTACCAGACATGGATGTCCGGAAGTTATTCTTACCGATAATGGGAGAGCATTTTTGGGAAATACGTTTCAAGAAACGTTAGAAAAACTAGGAATAAAGCATATTACCACCAATTATTATAGACCTCAGGGAAATGGGATGAATGAACGCATGCATGGCACCATAAATGATGTCATCAGCAAAATAAGTCAAGGGAATACAGAGAACTGGGATTTATTCTTGACACAAGCCATGGAAGCAATTAGGTTCAATGTAAGTGAGAGTAGAGGGATGTCGCCGTTCTATCTGTTGTACGGGCGAGATCCCACCTTTCCGATCGAACGGATACTTAAAGACCGGAGAAAATATTATGGAGAGGATTTCACTGAGATTATATTGCAAGAAAAGCACAGGGCCTATAAATTTGTAACGAACCGATTAAAGAGAGAGTTTAAGAGGCAAAAATGTTATACAGATAAAAAGGCTAAGTTACAAGAATTTCAGCCAGGTGATAGGGTTTACTATAAGAAGCATGTGCGCCCCACTAAGTTTGATAACAAATGGATAAAAGGTTATGTTGTACTGGAGAGAACAACATTAATTAATTATAGGATATGGAATGAGAAATTGAACCATACAACGATGGCTCACGTTCAACAACTACAGAGAGATGACTATAGACCATGGATTGGAGAGCCCAGTATGAGAGAGAAAAGCAAGGAAGGAGAGCCACCCTTGTAATGACACCAGATATAGATAGTGAAGAAAGGAATCCAGAAGGTTACTCGCTGATGGAAAACCCTTTTAGTAATCTAAATACTAGAGTAGAAATGGAAACGGGTAGGGATAAGACAAAAACAAATTCTGAAACAGAAAAGAGAAAGGAAAATATAGAGCACCAGATTCGTGATGGGGAGATCGATGAAAGAAAAGATAATTGGGAAAGCGAAGATGAAATTCCGTTGATGGATTATAAGTGGAGATTTCTGACAGATAATTGCGAAAGCGAAGATGAAATTCCGTTGATGGATTATAAGCGGAGATTTCTGACAGATAATTGGGAAAGCGAAGATGAAATTCTGTTGATGGATTATAAGCGGAGATTTCTGACAGATAATTGGGAAAGCAAAGATGAAGTTCTGTTGATGGATTATAAGTGGAGATTTCTGACAATTGGAGATGAGAAGAATGAAGACACGAACCCAGAGGGGACCACAGTTCAACAGAAATCACAAGGAAGGATGACGGAAAAGATTTCAGAGGCACAGGAAGTGTTAGACATTACAGGTGTACGAGAGAATAATGACAAGATTGATGTAGCGTCGGATGATTCATCTGATTATGAAAGACGTCTCAAAAGACTGAGAGATGAAAACCAGTCGGAGATGAGACAAGAAAGGGAGAAAGGGGGCAGAGATTCCAAGATGTCCACAATAGAAGAGATAACTGCATTGTGTACAAAGATAGAGAAGGAGATTGAGGAATTAGAAGCCATGAAGAACCAGATAGGAGTAGCTAAGGATACCAGGAAAATAAGCAGAAGTCGATGTAACGACGGAATTAAGAAGGAGGAAGTTGAGAGGAACTCAAATAATAGTAGAAGAAAGGATGAAGAAGAGAGAGCGGCACATTGTCCATACATCAATAAAAAGAATAGAGAGCGGGAAGGAGAGAAGAGAGAGCAAAGAATTAACAGTGGTTCAGAGGAGAAGAAAATTGTTAAGGTGGTTAAGCCAAGTGTACAGGAGATGAAGAAAGCAATAAAAGACGAATTGAAGGGAGCTAAACCGGACACAGTGGTATTAGAGTATGTACAGAGATTTCTGGAGGGAAGGTTTGATATAGACTTATCAGGAAGAATAGAGGAAATTCGCAGGCTTTTAATGAGAGTGATGGAGGAACTTGATTACTGGGGAATCAAAATAGTGGAAAGAGACGTGTTCTCCGATTCAGAGTCAAGTTATTCAGATAGTGTATCATCAGATAAAGAAGATAAATGGGTATTCACGGAGGATGAAGACCTAAACAAAAATATAAGATATGGGCATAAAGAGAGTTACTTGAGGAAAGTAAGGCCTACAGAAAAGTGTGAAATGGTAGAAGAATTGAGAAAAGGAATGGGAGAAGAGGTGGGTGAACCGAGTAAGAAAATGATTAAAGAGGATGAACCAAACATAGAGGAGTTAAGGAAGGTGATAGAAGCTATCATGAGACGACCTGATATTAACTTATCAAGAAGCAAGGTATGGAGATTGTTAGAGGGAAAGTATCGTACACACTTTCCAAAAACAAGAGATGAAGTAGATATGGTTCTAACGAAAATGTTAGATGACGAAACCAATAAGAGACGACAGAGAAGGAAAGAGCAAGCCAATCGTGATAGAAGACAGAAAAGAAATAAAGGAGGAAGCAAATATAAAAGTTGCTAAACAGATTTAGTGGGAGAGAGATAGGGACAAGGAAGCCACTGTAGCAGAAATAGTGGAGTTTATGAGTAAGAAGTAGAGAGGCTGTGAGGATGAGAAGGTTGAACACCTTAATGGAAATTAAGGTAGAAAAAAAAAAGTCATGGGAAATGACGAGGATATATATAGACTTGTGAGGAGATAGTCTTCTCCGAAACTTAGGAAGTAAGGTAGACTCTTGAGAGATAGTTCCAAAGGAGGGAACGAGATTAAAGAGGTAGTGTGGAGCACAGAGATGTTGCGGCGATTGCTAAGGTCTTGTGGAGACTTGTGAGGAGATAGGCTTCTCCGAAACCTAGACGGTAAGGTAAAATTGTGGAAGAGTTATAGGGAACGAAATGAGATAGCAAGCAGGATTAAGGAAGAAAAGAGAGAGAGAGAGCATCTTCGAGGGTTGCTTATAGCAGTTATAAGTACAGGATGAAGCGATGGCTAATTCTTGTATAGGGGCATAATAGAGTCCAAACGGACTTATGCGTGAGCTGAGTGGGAAAAACGATAATGCACATATAGCAGAACAAGGGGTGAGAACATAGATGCAGTAGCGGGATGACAGGAGGGTGACTATAGAAGTAAGGAGCAAGTCAAAGGGAAGGTCTTGAACTTGTGTTATTAGTAGAAATACAAGTAGTTAGAAGAAACGAGTATAGGTTGAGGGGCTGAAATGGTTATGGCTAGAAACGAGAGTAAGGTGAGGGCTGAACCATAATTGAGTGTTGATTGTGGTATATAATGTAAGAAGGTAAAACTTGTTAAAGTTGTAGGTTTAATTGATAATTAAGAAGTTAAACATGTTGTTACTTAAGTATTAGAATTTGTGAAGAATTAGTTCACGTTAGTTAGTATGGAGTGATTGTGAAAAGGGGAAGGTTATGGATCTGTGGGAGATAGGGCCAGGGGAGAATGATGTTTTAGACATCATTTATTCTTTGAGGGACCCTGGGGTGAAATGTCACAGGAGCCGTGACATACGGACAATATGACGAAATAAAAAGGAATAATGGACTGACTATAAGGAGAAGAAAAAAGTACTCTTGATGCGGATGTCAGAAAAGAAAAGGGATTCGAGAGAAAAAAATGCGTCATACAGAACAACGATGATGACACACAAGGTGACAAGAGGTCCATTGAACAAGATGGAGGAAAAATGAAGGTTATAACCTGAAAGCTGAACCCGTAAGGCGTTCCATCGGGCTGAGAAGAAAGACCAAGAATAATGAAAGTGCTGAGAAGAAAAGAACTAGATGCAAATCAACTCTGTATTAGCCGCTTATTCACGAACGAAATACCCCATCTTTAACAATTGGTAAGTGCGTTTAATGCTCAAAGAGCGTCTGTGTCAAAGGAAGGAGAAACTAAAATGACCGGTAGGTCAAACCAAGGGTTTTAAAATCGAACGTTGTCCAAGGGATCTCGGGGAAAGGAGAACCCTATGAATTGAATGACTGTCAAGAAGGGGAAAAGTATAGGTCAGATTTTGAGGCAACCTAAATTATATAGCTGGAGCTAAATAAAGGAACTATAAACTTTTCAAGTGACTGTGCCTTCTTGTGTACCTCTAAGGGTGGTAGTAAATTTGATTAAATGTTATATAAAGTGAAGTTAGAAAGATTAGTTTCATCACCCACCCACCACTGTCCACCACAACACTAAACTATAATACGATCACAACCGACCACTATACGATCACACCAAGCCATGGGCCAACAAGGGGAGCAGTTTCCTAAGGCCAGAATAAATCGGCGAGTGCCGTAAAATGGTATGACAATGGCAGATCATCATACCGAAGGGGGACTGTGACAGGTGATTCTGAACTTGCTGGGATTGCTACAGACTTTCATTATCACGCTCTGACAAGTGGTGGTTTGGGTTTGGTGCCGTTTAACCAGGATTCTGATGTGATGACGGCAACCGGACCCTGTGACACTTTCTTTATTTCTTCTTTCGTTGGTCTTTCACCTTTAATTTGTAACTCTTCTTCTGCTGGCTGGATGTCAGGGGGGTTTTGTGGAGCTGGTCTATTGAGAAGGTCCTCAAAATATTCTGTCCACCTCTTCATTTGCTCTTGTATATTGCTGAGCAGTTTCCCATTCTTGTCTTTTATGAGGCAACTTGTTTGCTTGTATTTACCTGTCAGGTTCTTTGTGCTGTTATACAGTTCTTTCATATTTTCTTTGGCTGCAGCATCTTCTGCCGCTCTTGCCAACTCCTCAATATACTTCCTCTTGTCTCTTCTGATACTTCTTTTTACTTCTATGTTTGCTTCTGTGTACACTTCTTGAGCCTTGGCTTTAGAACTTCTGGTTTTGCTTGCGTTTAAACCTGCGTTCTTGTTTTTTCTGTCTTTTATCTTATTGATGGTTTCTGTTGTTATCCTTGCTTTTTGTTGTCGTTCCCTTTTCCCCAGTATTTCTTCACATGTCTTATTCCATACCATTTTGATTTGCTGCCAATAGTCTTCTGTATTCTCTACATCTTCCAGCTGTTGGAGCACTTGGAATTTGTTGGATATTGTGACCACAAATTTGTCTCTTGTTTCTTGATTTCTTAGATGTCCTACATTAAATTGTTGTGTATAATTTTGCATTGCTGCATATCTTTTGAGTTTCATTTTTACTTTGGCTATCAGAAGGTTATGTCATAAAAACACTAGTCTTTGAGACACTGATGCATTTTTTACGCCATGCTATAATTTTAGATTTCTTCATTGCTCAAGTTATGTGTATGATACAATGGTGACATATCATTTACAATCACACAATACTTTATGCATGTGACAATGTGTAGCAGTCACTCACCTTAGTGGTTATATGTCTGTCTAACTTCATCTATGATTGAATTATATCATTATTAATGCTTTACATATAATGTTACATTGATATGACATTACGTGACTAAGTTACATGACGAGACAATAGGTGTTCTTGATGGACTGAAGTATGAGAATGCATGGTATAATATGATTAGTTATTTGTTACATGTTGACTGACTTTGCTATAGTTACCTCATTTGATGTTAAATTGATTTGGGTCTTTCGTAGACATTGGTATTAGCATTATGTGCTATATTCCACACCTACATTATGGCACAAACATAGGTTCTATGCAATGTCAAACCTGCATTGACCTTTGATGTTACCATCTGTTCATGTTTGTAGTGTTTGCCCACGACAGTAAATAATGAAAACTATGTTTTCATTATTTAATGGGGGGGGGGGGGGGGGAAGAGTAGTTGTTATGAGTAAAATCATAACATGTCTATCATATTTGACAAGGCTTGTTTACAGACTAGCTTACTGATATACGTTTCCTGGGTTACTCCCAGAAGTACGTCATTGTCTTTTGGACAAATGTTGCAGACTGCTTTGCCGGCTTCACTTGGCAGAAGTGAGCAATACTTCGGGGCCTTTCTTGTGTGTCACTGAGTGTGATCGGGTGTATTTTGTCCAGCTCCTATATGTGTGCTCTTACTACAAAGTTATAAAGATTTATTACAGCTAGATCGTCCATCTGCTTCATGGAGTCTATGCTGGATTAATATATATTAGGACAAGCGAATGCTGTATGTCAAGGAATGCGTGTGGAAATATTTAATAAAGATTGCAGCAACATTTCAAAGACATCTTGTCCATAGTCGACGCAATAGCAACGTTTTAAAGACTGGCTAGGTCATGACATTGTACCTGAATATTGAGTATTTGTCAAATGGAGCTCGTTCACGTAAATAAATGAATATTCATCTTCATGTCCAAACTGGCCTTGAGCAGTTCTTTACTGTTGGAGACTAAATGTGTATTTTAAGAGGCTGCATTCAAAAGGGGTACTGGCATGATGGAATGCCGTGATGAGTTCTCACAAGATTAATCAAGTATTACCCAAGGCAAGATTTATCAAAAGAAAGAACATTCAACGCCCCTAACACCTCTGTTTGTCTGGGGCATCACCCAGTCTATGACTGTTAAAAATAGAGTGGTTGATAAGGGGCATCCCTGTCATACTCCTGTCTTCACCTCAAAGGTTAGGTTGCTCTGCCCAATGCTACACGTAAAGTTGGCATAAAGGCTTTTTATGATTGACACTATGCAGCTTGGAATTCCATAAGCCCTCAGTATTTTCCATAAACTGTTCCTATGTATTCTGTCAAAAGCCTTTTTAAGATCAATGAAATTAATGTACAGCTGTCTCTGCCATTCTGAGCACTGCTTTATAATGTTCCTGAGAGTGAATATATGATCTACACATCTTCTGTTCTTTCTAAATTCTGCTTGTTCTTTCCTCAGTTTGTGGTCTACTGCTTTTGAAATTCTCTGTATAATTATCCTGCCTAGGATTTTGCTGGGAACTGAGAGAAGAGTTATTCCTCTTCAATTATTGCAGTCTGCAAGATCTCCCTTCTTGGGCAATTTGACAATTGTTTCTTTGCTCCACTCTGTTGGTGTTGTCCCTGTTTTCCAGACTTGTGCAAATAGTGGTTCTAATAGTTCTGCTGCTAGCTCAGGGTCTGTCTTAAATAGCTCTGCATTTAAATTGTCATGGCCAGGAGCTTTTCCATTCATTAACCCTTTGATTGCTGTGATGATTTCTTCTTTTCGTGGAATGTCTGTATTTACATCTAAATCATTTTTAACCTCAGAAACATTCAATTGTTTCTCTGATGGTTCCTTATTCAGAGTTTCTCTGAAATGCTCTGCCCATCTTGTTTCCTGTCCCTCTGCTGTCGTGATGAGATTTCCTTGCTTATCTCTTACTAACGTAATATTGTTTGCACCTCGTTTTCCGCTGATGATTTTAGTTATTTTGTATACTGTACTTTGTTCATTTCTCAGTGCTGCCTCTTCTGCATGTCTTGCAAGGTCATCCAGAAATGTCCTTTTGTTAGCACGGGTTTGACGTTTTACTTCCTTGTCCAGCTGACTGTACTGTTCACTGTATATTGCCTTTAACCTGGGAGACTTAGCTTCTGTTTTCTTTCTTTTTATTTCTTTCCTCTTCGCTATGGTGCTTAGCATATCTGGTGTTATCCAGTCTTAGCTCTTTCTTTCCTGGAATCCCAAGCATGACTTGCTGCTTTCCTTGTATATTGTTGAGATTGTGTTGAATCTCTGGTCGACATCATTGGTCTCTGTTCTTTCCTGGCTTCTGGTAATCTGATATAGTCTCTTTACGTCAACCACAAAAGCTTTTCTGGTGAGGGCGTCTGTTGCGTACTTTTTGTGTACCTTAACTGTAGCAAAAGTGGACATGAGTCTGGCTGCAGTTAAGTTGGTACGCACTAGCGTATGTAGTAAAAAGATAATTGTATATTTAATTTATCGCGCACGATAGCGCACAATTTTGGGAAATATATTTATTGCGCGCTTGTTGCCAAACATTATTATGATGTAGGCGCTTGAACAAGCAAGCTGGCTTCCACATCAGACCTGTAGTCTGTGGATTTTGAAACCCTTGTGATGGGTAAACATATTGCTCCCTTGACCCAGCCTTCTGGAGAGAAGTCATTGCCGGTTTTCGACTACGTGTTTCGTCGTCGGATTAAAGCAAAGCGTTAATTATAATTTTTAACATTTTTCTTCAAGTCACAGTAGCATCTAGTGGAGGCAGTCAACCTGACTGTACTGAAATGGATTATGATTGAAGTCTAATCATTGATAGCCAGCCTAGATATATATATTTTAAATAAATTGTAGTTACAGAGACATAACTACCGAGTTAATGTATTGTACAGCCATCAATCGAGTAACGGCATATGAGAAAGGTCAATCAGAGGACTAAACCTAAATATATTTATATGTACAAGGACAACTGTCATTAAGGAAATGTTCAGATGTTCCTATATATGATTTTTGTTGAGGCCAATTATATAGGACATGGATTGTAATATATACCTTAGAAGTGATGAGGCATAATGAGGATCTCTGTCCTTGGGAGAAAGGTCAACCATTATTGGATTCACCTTGTGATTTAACTGCATCATGATTTGATTTACATTATGAATGCAAATACCCAACTATAAGTTGTTGAAAGGATTTTGTCTGGAACTGTTTAATTGGATTATTGAAATGAACATTACTTTACCTGCATCATGTGATTATGAACTGTCAAAAAACCCATGTCGAATGTCTTGTCCTGTCCAAAGTCATCGTTGAATAAAAATTTTATTAATTTGGAATCCTGGAGTTGCCGTATACTTCGGTTGGCACTAGCCTTTGATTTGATGTGCCACTGTTCTTATTACGTTTTGACCTGATCACCCTGTTCAAATTATGTTCGCGTAACCAGTTTAGCACGATCGAGATAGAAGTCTTGACATACACCTTCAAGACACAACCATACACACAAAAAATGACGACTTCTACAGCTTCCTTAAGTTTCGTGATGTTATATCTTTTCTGTTTGACTGCAACTGGTCCAGCAGCTCTGAGTTTCACCTTCAGTCTTGCTACTACTAGGTGATGATCACTTCCCACATCTGCGCCTCTTCTTACTTTCACGTCTTGTAGTGCATGTCTCCATCTGCCATTGATCATTATGTGATCTATCTGGTTTCTGTCTCGCCCGTTTGGTGATTCCCATGTTAGCTTGTGCACTTCTTTGTGTGGAAAAAGTGTTCCTCCAATGACCAGGTTGTTATTACTGCAAAAGCTTATTAATTTGTCCCCATTCTCATTTACTGTTCCACTGCCGCATTTCCCCATTACTCTTTTGTTATAATTATTGTGTGCTCCAACTTTCGCATTTAGGTCTCCCATTACTATAATAAGATCGCACCCGGGTGTAGTTTCCATTTCCTTTTGTATCTGTTCATAGAACTTGTCCTTGATCTCTTCATCGCTGTCGTTTGTTGGTGCATAGCATTGTATTATTGTAGTGTTGGTGAATCTCCCTCTCAGTCTTGCTCTTATCAGTCTGTTGTTGATGGGTTTCCATTCCAGTAAAGACCTTTCCATTCCTTTCTTCAGGATAATGGCTACACCTTCGTTGTGCTGACCATCCTCTCTACCAGAATAAAGTGCGGTCTCCCTTGTAGCTGTTTTTATTCTCCCCATCCCTGTCCATCTGCTCTCGCTTATTCCCAGGATATGTAATTTGTAGTTCCTCATCTCTGCTGTGATTTGTCTCAGCTTTCCTGCCCCATTCATAGTTCTGACATTCCAAAAACAAATTCTGGTTTCGTGTTTTGCGGTCAGGGCATCCATTTTCATGCCAATGGCTTCCTTTCGGATATCACCACTGTCAGTCAAACGAGCCTGAGACTCTGGATGTCCGTCCCGCATCAAAGTTTTTTTCATTTGTTGATGTTTCCGTAAAATGTACGATTTTTTACATAGACAAGGGTGTCAGCCCTGTGCTAAAACCCCCAACCTGGAGGACCAGGGTACCAGCTTTTGTCTGACCCCTACCCACGCAGACCAGTCCAGCTTGGTTGAACCTACCAGGAGTAAAACTCCCACTGGCATAGCTCTGGGAATTGTCAGGGTACACAAGCTGCCATACCGCTAAAAGGTATAGGTACCATTGGTGGCAGTATACCTAGTGTAGATCACCATAAATTCTGAAAAAGATCACTTAAAACTGTCCAAAATCAACTCTTTATGGGTGCAGCATATTGCAATATAGATCTTTCTTCTCTTAGCATTAACAGTATAACATACATCCTTAAAAGCCACAATATTATTAAAGCTTCCAAACAATGTTACAAATAGTGTACATACCTTAACATCTGTTTCCTGCTTTATTTCTGCAAACAGTCTTGTGACATTAGCTTCCACATTTCTTCCAGCCTGAAAGCAATGTTGTGTTCAAATCTCATTTATATGATACTGATTTTCTGGAATAATTTTGACCAAACAAGTCCATTTTTAAAAAGATCACAGTGAATCACTGGTGCTGATATGGATGATTGTAAAATTATAAATAGTTGGTCAGTGACATACTGTGCCAAAGATCATACTAAATACACTTTTGACTCAAATAATACTTACTTACTTAGTCGTTCCCCTTCTACCGTGAGGTGTAGAGTTTTGGAAGAGAGAGCGCCAGACTATCCTATCAGCTGTCTTCCTCCTGGCCTGGTTCCATTCTAGTCCTCGGTCCTTCAAAGATTGTCTAATGTTGTCCTCCCAGTGGACTCTGGGACATCCTGGGGGTCTGGATCCTTGGCTCTTTGTTTCCCATGCTTGTCGTGGTAGCCGATCTTCTCCCATTCTGCAGACATGGCCAAACGTTCTTAGTTGGGACTGTTCTACTTGGGTCTGCAGGGGGTAAGATTTAAGGCCGTGACGTATCGTCTGGTTGCGGACCATGTCTCTTCTTGTTACTTCAACCACCTTCCTCAGATACCTCATTTCTGAGGTTTGGATCTGGCTTTTGTGGGTTGTAGTCATTGCCCATGACTTGCATCCATATGTCAAGTCTGGGACATAGGTGGAGCGGTATACAGCCATCTTCGTTTTCTTACCAACCTCTCGCTTGCTGAGGAATCCTCGATTTATGGCCTGAAAAAGTCTCCCAGCTGCTGCTTTTCGAGTGGCCAACTCTTCTTTGATGCCTCCCTTTTTGTCAATAATAGCTCTGAGGTATTTAAAGTGGTCGACCTGCTCCAGGACCTGTTCTCCCAGCTTAATCTGAGACTCAAATAATTTGAAGATCAATTTTTTTTTCTAACCCTGATTATTTCTTATACAGGTGTGTAACCCATAATCCGAACATTCGCAAACCAAGACAGACAAAAAACTGAAAAGTTTTTTGGCTGACTTTTGGGCTACTTTAAGTTTCCACAAACATTTTTTTTTATTTTTAACTGGTATGTAGTGAACCGAACACATGCAATGTTCGGTTTATCACATTTTGTCCTCTTGAAACACAAGCGCAGTATAAGCTGATGCATGTGCTATAATGTAATATAATTTTTCAAACCACTTTCAGGTACCACTTTCAGCCATGTGTGAATATTTCTTAGCTTATTTTGTCATTTTGAGTGTGGATATTTGTGAGCTAATTTCATGACTTAAACTTCGCCAGTTTAATTTCATTGTGAAAATGTTGAAAAGAGCTGCAGATACTCCTGTGGGTAACAGTAGAAATAAGAAAAGAAAGCATTTGTCAATATGGATAGCACAGAAGGTAGAGTTATTGCAGAAGCTTGATCGTGGTGTCTCTGAGCATCACTTTACTGAAGAATATGGAGTAGGAACTACCATAGCATATGACATAAAGAAACATAGACAAGGTGCTGAAGTTTTATATGGACAGTGATGACCAAATACTAATGTCAGACTAGAAAACTTTGCACAGAGGAAAAAATGAAGAAGTTTTGGCAGTTTATGGAATTAAAGAAAAACTACTTAGACAGAAACCATTGTTAATGAGACACATGGCTTACTTACTTAGTCGTTCCCCTTCTACCGTGAGGTGTAGAGGTTTGGAAGAGAGAGCGCCAGACTAACCTATCGGCTGTCTTCCTCCTGGCCTGGTTCCCCTTCAGTCCTCGGTCCTTCAAAGATTGTCTAATGTTGTCCTCCCAGCGGGCTCTGGGTTGTCCTGGGGGAGACAGATGACACTGGGTAAAATCTACAGTATGGCCATCTGTCTTATTGCCTATTCATAAGCTGAAAATCCTATTCTGGTCCATCAACAGATGTCTGACACCTATTTGATAATGGTGATTACAGCATTGAATGTACATAGGCAGGTATTTAACAAAGTTTATGTTTGAAGTTTAAAAAAAATATTTTTCTGATCAATAAATTGTACTACATAATTTAAGTAGGGTGATTTTTGGCAACTTTTGGCTACTTCTGGTAATATTTTGTGCGTATTCCAAAAACCACAACATGGCCCTCCCTGAGCATTTCGGATTCTGGGTGTTGAGAACTTTTTCGGGGTGTGAAGAAGCTTGGATATTTTCTTTATTTTGATATTGAAGTTTATGCACCTTGAAACATCCTCTCAACTATGAATACATGTTCACATACCATTGTTATTGAAGATTGTTGATGTTTTAACACAGATGAGAAAGGCCTATAGTAGTGTTCATAAAAAGTCAAGACATGAAGTGGCTCATGAATCCAAAAACTGTTCACGATGTAAAGGAGAGAACAAGAAATCTGGAAGATGTATATTTTTTTTGACGAAGTTGGTCCAAAAAGTCTGGAAGGAAGAGCTGGAGAAAAGATGGACAGTCATGGTGATATGAAAGATCAGATTTTCCTCTCGACCACTTTTGCTATTAGCGAAAGGGAGGCATCAAAGAAGGGGCACTTGGGAGACTTTTTCAGGCCATAAATCGAGGATTCCTCAGCAAGAGAGAGGTTGGTAAGAAAACGAAGATGGCTGTATACCGCTCCACCTATGTCCCAGTCTTAACATATGGATGCGAGTCATGGGCAATGACTACAACCCATAAAAGCCAGATCCAAACCTCAGAAATGAGATATCTGAGGAAGGTGGTTGAAGTAACAAGAAGAGACATGGTACGCAACCAGACGATACGTCAAGGCCTTAAATCCTACCCCCCTGCAGACCCAAGTAGAACAGTCCCAATTAAGATGGTTTGGCCATGTCTGCAGAATGGGAGAAGATCGGATACCACGACAAGCATGGGAAACAAAGAGCCAAGGATCCAGACCCCGAGGACGACCCAAGTCCGCTTGGACAACTATGCCAGGCATCCAAGAACATTTTATCTAAGTGGTGCTCCAGATGTGTTGTGCAGTCTGTAATATCATGGGCATTGTCTAGTTTCACAGAACACCTCCTAACACACCATCAAGTCAAGAGAAGCCATCACTAAACAACAAGAAGCACCACAGACCACTCACTAACACAACACAGGAAGATTCACACCACCTTCTCAACATTAAAGTTTAGTAAAGAACCTCGCTGTTATGATTAAAATTCATAACGATTGTGTCGGTATAATGGTTAGCTCAACAGGGCTCCTTCTTTGTTTATTTTATACAGAGTCATTTATTAATACAGGAAGCGATGTCATGCCGATATGGTTGTTTGGCAGACATGAACTGAAAAAGCAGAAGTGAGAAGATTGTCTGCAAGCCTTCTACCATTGTGTCATGGCGAGTGGACGCATGTGTTTGAGCTCCTAAATTTAAGTGTCTATTACTGAGTTATTTCATTACTAATACATCAAGATTTTCTGTCAGGTGTATTTAGTTATCTACATTTACAAGGAGTATAGCTTCTCAATGTCGAGTGTGAATATACAGTACTTTGCAAATAAAATGGCAGTCATATTTTCGCAACGCAGCACACTCATAGAAGCAAATAATAATAAAAACTGTATGTCCAGAGGAAGATTGGTATCTCCCCTATTTTAACAGTGGTTTCAGTACAATATAATGTTGCCTTCTCCAGCAAGGCAAGCCTGGATGCGGCGAGGCATACTTCCCACAAGTGTTTGTAGGTAATTGTGAGTCAGACTGTCCCAGTATTTTTCAGCTACCTTCTTCATTTGTTCAACGTCTCTGAGGCCACTCTTTTTTAAATGATTCTTGAGTAGTGCCCAAACGTTTTCAATTGGGTTTAGGTCGGGACTGTTGCTGGGCCACTTCAGCACTATCACATTCTTCTCTTGCAACCATGCTTTGGTGGTATGAGCTGTATGCTTTGGGTCATTGTCATGTTGAAATGTGCACCCATCGGGGTACATGACCTGCATAAATGGCAGAAGGTGTCCCTCTAGTGTGTCGATGTACCTTTCTTTCGTGAGAATTCCTGTGAAAACACACAGTTGGGTGGCACCTCTTGCTGACACCCCTCCCCAAAGATGGAATTTATGGGTATGTTTCGGTCGCTGGTACACAGACGTTACAGTCTTTCGTCCAAATATTTATTTGGGCAGAATAAGACCAAACAGAACATTCATCTGAAAAAAATCACATTGTCCCATGACAAATTTTGGTGTTCGTGGGACCAGTTCAAGCGCATCTGTTTGTGAGTCTCTGTGAGCAATGGTGATGAAATTACCCGCTTTTTTGTGTAATTCATCCTGTGTAGCTCCCGGTTGACAGTAGCATTAGATACCTCTGGGCTTCCCAACTCGATCATGCGCTGCCGTATGTTTTCTACACTCTTCATTGGCCCAGCCCGAACAATTTGGGCGAAACGCCGATGGTCCTTTGTGTCCAAAATTCTTGGCCTCCCACTACCTTCTTTTCGCTCGATTCCATTACCTGCTTTTAATTTACTCACAACTCTGTAGACAGTCCGCTCAGGAATGTTCAAGGTTTTAGAAATGTTGGAACATGTTTGATTTCCTTCATTCCAAAGCTGTGAAATTAACATACACTTTGACTTTGTATCCATTTTCTGCCACTAGCATTAGAAATTGTCGTCTGCTCTATTATCAAGGGACTTTACTCTCCACTAATTTTTTTAATACTTTTGGTAGTGTTTGCTCACTTAAGTGGTGTGCAAATTTGGGACAGAACATGCATATTTAATTAGATTTCAGCATATTTAGCTGAGCAATATGACTGCCATTTTTTTTGCAAAGTACTGTATATTAAAAATGTTAAAAATGAAAAGGACAGCATTCCTGACATGAACAGACTGCCTAAGGTTATATCAATGACTTCTTATTATATGCCATTGTATATTGGCCTGAACTGTATGGAACTTGGAGCAGTGTCACAGTCTTAAAAAAAATGTATACCGTCCACTTCGTCCATTGTGGCTCAAATAATTCTAATTGATGTTGGCTTGTTTCGGTGTCTGATACGTCTACTACCCTAGAAGTGATCTTGGCCACAGGAACTATCCTGTCAATAAATATTAACATTCACAACATAAAAGACACGTAACACCCGCAACATTAGTGGAGATACTCTATCCCACTTAATCATTGTCCGCAACACTGGGTTACCAGCCTGTATTGTTAAATGTGTTACTCAGCCTTTTATGTACTCTACATTTTAGTTTTGTGAAAATAAACCTTTCTTTAATGAGTGAGGGTGGTAAACCATAAGTCAGAAGAGTTCAGGATCACCACTGGTGTAAGACAAGGTGATATCCTGTCACCTCACCTTTTCAAACTCCTCATGGACCATGTTGCCAAAACATGTAAGGACAGGACCAACAAGTATTCAGCAGGGTACTGGAAGATGAGACGGGTCTGTATTTCAGAGATAGCAATACAATGTTACCCTGATTGCTAAATCAGAGGCACATCTTCAATCCAACCTGCAAGTCTGGATGGAAGAGCTGCAGATGAGATGGATGGTCATCAGCAGCTCCAAAACAAAAACCATGGTGACATCACAAGAGGAAAAAGGTATCAGATTAAGCTAGCAGAACAGATCCTGGAGCAGGTCAATGTGACAGACATCTCAGCTTCCCTGAAAGTTGGATGACAGGGTATTTTCCCTTGTATAACATTAGAACCCCTGAACATTTGTTGTAACTTTTCATCAGCCTAGAACGTTCCACCTGGGCTCAGTAAGTATACAATCAAAGACACTGAGAGATCTAAGAGCGAACGAAGCTAGTTCTCATCGGAATTTCGCATCTTGGTGCAAAGGTCCATAGAACAGGGAAAGCAGAGTCTCGCCGGTTTTTCACATCCCAGCGTGAACCTCAGAAGTGCTCGCAGTCAAAGACGGACGGGGAAAGACGTAGAGGCGGCGTGAGATCAAGGCAAGACGATCCCCAGAACAGAAAAGTGAGTTTCTCGCAGAAATTTCTCATCTCCGTGCGAACACTGAACCGCTCGCAAGATGGACCAGAGCGGTCAGAAGAAAGCGGAGGCAGCGAACAGGAATACAGAAGCCAGGGATGGCATGTCTGTTAACACAATGGCTAGAAACCTCGATTCTTCCTGGGTTCTTAAGAGGCGCGAAAATCTAACATGTCCCACTCATTTTCCATTCCCGTTAGATATATACAGAACCTGAGAAATGCAACTTTATCACTCGTTCGCCAGACCTTGACAGAAGCACTAGCATAGTGAAATCTTGTTTGATTCCCGATGGATTTTCAACTTAAGCAGTGAATTCTATTCTGTGCTAAACGGTACAATATATTTGTTTTAAAGTGATCAGTGGTCTAGTTCATTCATTCATTTTACTTCACTGGATTTTGTGATTAAGTTAAAGCTATTAAATTAAACTTATCTCAAATAGTTCCAGTTGAAAAGTTAATGAAATATCTATTATATTATTTCCCAAGATGATAGATACTTACATGCTTAAAGTAACATCTTAAAGATGCGAAGGAATTTATAACTAAATTTAATTGAGTTAAGTTCTATTTATACGTGTGTTTTAACTATTAAGCTCGCGCGGAGTTCTTCCTGAATTTATAAAATTAAAGACTTGAGTGTATAAATAGTTAACTGTAAATTTATCGCGCTTTAGAATGTTATTTGATTTTCGGTATGAATTACATGTTTTCTATTTTTTCTAGGGTGATCATTACCTTTGCAATCCCAGCAAAGAAGTACAACCTGGTAAAAAGTCCCCAGACTCAGTTCTTAAAACCCCTTCCAGAATCTGATGAGACTGTGTATTAAATTTTAAATCTTTGAGGCGATCCTATGTTTGGGGTTCCACTATCTAAATTTTTCGAGAAAGAAAGCACACCCAAAGACAAATTAAATGCCTCATCAACTAAATTAAGTTGTAACTGGAAGAAGAACAATTGCCAGAGTTTTTCTATGTGTTTACTGCTACTGAGAGAGAGTACAGATTTACCTGAACTGTGACAGTGCCTAGTTTTTCCTCACTGGATTTTAAAACCTATCTCACTGGACAGTTTATGTCACCTCGTTAAGAAGTTGCACCACCAGCTACAAAATCTAATAAAGCCACACCCCATTCTCACCGGAATCTAAGTGTGACTGTGCCATCCCATAGACTCTTCGTATAGAATAAAAACACGATAACATTTGAGCTTCATGTCCGGCGATAAGTGAGAATATTTGTTAACAGCCGACCTCGCCACATCTGGGGCTGGACACCGAAGTAACAAACACTTTACTTAGGTCAAGTGCAAATTGATGGTTTGTATAATTCTATGGAGTGCCTGATGTCAAGTTCGGTAAGTCTGGATGAGAGTTTGTGTGTATTGGCCAATCACACGCGTGCATGACTGAATGAGATTTACGTGCAGCTATTTTAATTGCTTACCTGGTGGACACTTTGTATTTTTATTTCTTGTATTGTTCGCTTTATAAGTAGGTTTTTTAACTCTGTTATTTCCCCTTCTGTTAGTAGAAGTAAAACCAGTTAAGAATCAAAGGACAAATTTCCTAATTCCCCTACCTACTAGTGTAACGGTTTTTTTTTTCTTTTCAGGATAAATTAATCCCCTGTCGGGTTAACGTATCTATTTCTGTTAACTACCTGTCATTTTGGTCTGGGTTCTTTTCATTTGTCTGTACAAGAGGGAAGGGCTTAAGGGAGATCAATCTTCCCCCCCCCCCCCCATCTTTGCATTTGTATTTTATTTTCTGTAAACCATGATTTATGCCTGTAACTTGATAGATGTTTGAGCGATTTTATTTGATAAATAAAAGTATAAAACTTTAGCATTTGTGCTGGAAAACCCAAAGCACAAATTACCCCATATCTGTTATATTCGTAGTTTGTATTCACGTGCGTCAGTGTGTTTGAAGCACCAAATCGGTGTGATAGCTAGTGTGTGTCTGGAGACTGGCAAATAAATAAGTTCACCAGGACAGTTTTGGAGTAGATAGAGAGACCAGATTTGTTTTGAAAAGTCTGTCCTTACTCTCCCCAGCACTCTGTGAATCTACTATTATCCTTGCTAAACCCCTTCACTATCACAGAGCCTTCACTATCATTCTACACTCTAACGGGGCCACTATCCACCAGAATTCTCTCAGGAAAAATTTACGACAATAAATGGTTAGCTCGTCTGGGATTCTGAGCTTTATCTGAAGTGAGTATGACAATAAATAAGGCACTCGCCGCTAGCTAGAGTGTGTTTGATTGTCTTTGTGAAGTAGGGTATAATTTTAAAAAGTAATTACTTCCCCTAGACGCCTTTTAGTATTTGGGTTTCCACAAAACAATTATTACAGGTTTGTTTCTTTCCACAGCAGCAGGAAATTACTGTTAATAAAATATTTACCTTTTTAATTTCTGGCAGAGAAAATTTGAAATTTTTTTTTCTATATAATTGCTGGGATCGCGTGATTGTGTAACAGTCACTAAGGTTTTTGAAGTTAGAGAGTATAGCTTAGCTAAAGACGGCTTGTTCTGATTTTTTAAACTCAGTTAACAACGTCTCTACTCTCATAATTGACTTCAAAGGGCGGAGTTTGTTAATAGAGAATTAAAATTTTAGGAAATTTTTTTTTCCCTTTAAATTGTTTTTCATAAATTTTTCTCTACTTTTAGTAAAAGTAGATTTTTTTCTAGTGTAACTTACCATTTTAAGTGGCCTAGTCGCTTGCGTTTAGAGTCTTAAGTGACAATAATTGCAGCGATAAGTTAACACATTACATGGTAGGAGGTAACACAGGTAAAGTTATACTTTGTGTTTTTTTCTCGTAGCGGCTCTGAGTTTATTTCCCTCATTGGTTCTTCTTACTATTCTTAGTAGTAGAAGCATACAGTTTCTTGATCATGGCAGAGAGAATAAAGATGAGGTCCATATTGAGGCTGGAGGCGAAAGAGGCAGGATTAGAGCCAGAAGCTGCAAATGCGTTTGTAGACCAGGAACTGGAAATATATGACGCAGAGCAATGTAGAGCAGAAGCTGAGAGGAAGGAAGAGAAAGAGAGAGCAGAAGCTGAAAGGAAGGAAGAGAAATAAAGAGCAGAAGCTGAGAGGAAGGAAGATAAAGAGAGAGCAGAAGCTGAGAGGAAGGAAGAGAAAGAGAGAGCAGAGAGGAGAGAAGCACAGCAGAGGGCAGATAGGAAAGAAGCAGAAGACCGCTTATTGGAACACAAGAGAATTGAGGCAGAGATGCAAGCCCGCAGGGAAAGAGAGAGGGAGAGACAGCATGAATTGGCACTCAAGGCTTTAGAGTCAGGGTGCTTCTACTTCAAATAATGGAGAGCCATCTTCACCCCAGTCTCAGTCAGTGGATCTCTCCAGTACTCAATCTGTCTAATTAACTGTGATGTCTTTTGCTTTAGAGTCTTTTCCTAGCCCTAACAAAAAAATTGACAGCTTCCTAGAAAAATTCGAAAGGCTCGCCAATCTGTATGGGTTAGAGAGTTCCCACTGGGCACTTAAACTCTCAACATCAGTGAAAGGCAATGCTTATGACGTATACACAAAGCTGGGACCAAATCAACATGATTACAATATGCTGAAGAAGGCCTTGCTGGAGCAGTTTGAGATGACCGCCCAAAAGTTTCTGCAGTTGTTCAGAAACAGCCAAAAAGAGAGCATGGAAACATTTCCCCAGTTCTTTGTTCTTGTGGAACAGATAAAATTAACGTTGTCAAATGAAACCCGTAGATTTTTGGCTGAACAGGGGGCAGTCAGGCTTGAGGACATCCTCACTAAGGCCGAACGCTACACCAATGCAATGGCCGAACTTCCCAGCACAAAACGTAAACCCACAGATGAGCCATCTCAAAAACAAAATCTAGAGCAGTCATCCTATTCCTCTAATGCTTCTCAGCAGTATAGCCAACAAGATAATAATACCCAGAGACCTCCCCAGGAAAAATCGAAATTCTACAAAACCCGATACCTCAAAATAACAATTCTGATCAACCCACCAAGCCTAGGTGGCAGCGCAGCCACCAAGGTCAAGGAAAAGTGAAGAGCCCTACACCAGGAACATCTGATCAGGGCAAACAAGCCGGTCCAAACCGCATCAGATGTTTGCATACAGCCTCGAAAGGTAGAGTCAATGTCAGTGATTCTCAACCTGAGGGGGAACCAACCATCAACTCGAGGAACTGTAATTTTGAACGGACCTCAACTACTTGTCTTTTTGACACAGGATTAAGTTTTGATTGTATTGTTGCCAGACACCTAGTCAAACCCGGTCAGGATACAGAGGAAACCGTCAAACTATGTGGAGTTTTCAAGAGTGATGCACCCAGGATGCTTCCTATCACACTGGTAGAAATACACTCTGACTTTGTCAGAGGGGTTATTAAAGTGGCCATCATGGATGATCCCATTTCCCAGTTATCCTGGGATATAGATATGTGTTTATTGGGAGACCAAAGGAGCCGAATGTGGCAGCGGTAACCACAAGAGGGCAAACTAAGAAGGAGAGGGAGCCTGCGCCAAATTTGTTGCTGAATGAACTGAAGGAGGCGCAACAAAAGGACCCTACTCTGGAGCCCTACTTTAGAAAACTGCCCATGGCTAAGGATCCCAAACAGCATGGAGACATCTTTTCTAAGGATGGCATATTGTATCGTAGAACGGGTGACCCGGACACGGGGAATAACCAGCTCCTAGTACCGACGCAGTACAGAAGCCAGATCTTAGAAATGGGGCACTCTCTTCCTTTTAGCGGACATATGGGACCAAACGCCACTATTCAGCGAATAAAAACCCACTATTGGTGGCCAGGAATGAACTCTGACATTATCAGGTATGTGAAATCCTGTGCCCAGTGCCAACGGGTAGCACCCAAGCACTTGACACTCCCAGTACCCATGGGGCAAATGCCAATTGTGGGGACTCCATTTGAACGGGTTGCTGTCGACATCATTGGACCCCTGGAAAGGACCAAAAGAAGGAACTGGTTCATCCTGACCTAAGTTGACACTTGCACAATGTGGGCCGAAGCTGTACCGCTAACATGCAAGGATTCCAAGCATGTCGCAGAAGCCCTCGTGCAAATCTTTACACGGTTGGGATTCCCTCAACAAGTTTTGACGGATAATGAATCCCAATTCCGTAGCCTGTTAATGGAGGATCTTTAAGATCTTGAGAGCCAAACATATTCACACAAGTCCCTACCATCCGGCCGGAAATGGGCTCGTGGAACGTTTTAATGGCAGCCTCACCATGATGTTACGTAAGCTGGGTCAGGAGAAACCGGAAGACTGGGACCAATATTTATCTGCTGCCTTATTCGCCTACAGAGAGGTCACCCAAGCATCTATGGGATTCCCGCCTGCTACACTTTTATTTGGCAGACCTATTAAGGGGCCACTAGAAGCCTTCTTCGGTCCCTGACCGACCAAAAGGCTGACAAGACAGTCGTCTCTGCAAGCAAATATGTACCTGAGCTCAAGGAATGGCTAAAGCTAGGATGGGATCTAGCTAACACCAACCTTAAGAAAGCCCATGCTAAAAGATACAATAAAGCTGCAAAAGACGAGAGCTCCAACCAGGGGAAAAAGTTTTGTTGCTACTTCCAACCGGAAGCAATAAACTGCACATCGGATGGCAAGGGCCATTTACCGTCCTTAAAAAGATCTCATGTACCAATTACAAGATCTCAATTAAAGGAAAGAAGAAGGTCTTCCACATAAATCTGCTTAAGAAATATTTGGAAAGACCGGTGCCATCCTCCGAGCATCTCCTGGCCGTTGCCATAGCAACGGAAGACAAGGAAGACGATGATGGTTGCATGGAGTACCCATTTCAACCCACAGAATCCTTTAAAGATGTCAAGTTAAGCGACAATCTCTCACAGGAGCAACAAACAGAAACCAGGGCGCTACTGAAGCAGTACAGTGCAGTCTTAACGGATGTACCTGGTTGAACAAATCTCATCGAATTTGACATGAAATTAACAAACGAGACCCCTGTTCGTACCAGAGTTTGCCCCATCCCGTATGCTAAAGCTGATGCACTTCGCGGAGAAATAGACAAGCTGCGCCAAGCAGGAATTAACAGTGAGTCTACATCTCCTTATAGTTCGAGTGTAGTACTGTTACGGAAGCCCAATAAGGAAGTTCGGCTGTGTATAGATTACCGGTTGCTAAACGCTGTAACGGAATTCCAGCCCGAACCTCTCCAAACTGTTTCTGAGTTGTTCACCAAGCTTAGCAAAGCAACAATTTTCTCTACGATTGACCTGAGTAAAGGTTATTATCAAATACCGGTCAAGGAGGAAGTTAAACCTTTGTTAGCTTTCAGCACTAGTGAAGGACATTACACATTTAATGTGATGCCGTTTGGATTGCATAACGCACCAGGAGTATTCACTAGGATGATGAGAAGGCTTTTAGAACCTTTGCAAAGTCCCCATATCCATAATTTCATGGATTATTTCTCACGGCTGTAGTTGGCCTGTTAAGAAGAACATCGAGAAAATAGTTGCAGCAAAAAGGCCCTGAACCAAGAAAGACATTCGGTCATTCTTATCACTATGTGCTTATTATCAGAAATACATCCAGAACTTCAACGGATTGACAGTACCTCTGACTGACCTCACAAAGAAAGGTTGTCCTGATAAGGTCACTTGGGATCAAAAGTGTGAACAGGCATACAGCACTTTAAAAGGACAGTTGTCTGCATACCCCATTCTGAGGTTACCTGACATCAAGAAACCTTTAGTATTACGGTTTGACGCGTCAGGTCAGGACATCAGGTCAACATTGCTTCAAGCCGATGACAGTGATCCGAATCTGCTATTTCCAGTTGCTTATGGCAGCCAAAAGTTAAATAAGGCTGAACGCAACTTCAGTGTCGTTGAAAGAGAATGTCTCGCTCTGATTCATGGCATCAGACGCCATCAAGAGTTTCTCTATGGAACTTCTTTCACAGTGCAAACAGACCATGCTCCATTAGCTTTTCTTGGTGCCAATAAGGAATTCAACGCAAGGACAATGCGCTGGGCCTTGTTGTTAAGCGTTTATTCCTTCAAAGTGGAATACATTCCAGGAAAACAGAATGTCAGAGCTGACTTCATGAGTAGAAACTGGACTATGCAGGAAGAGGAGGAAGTTGAGCATACCAATCATCCAAAAGCTACCGATCAGGGGCAGCTTCATTGTCAGGAATGAAACATGAAAACGAGTTCTATGTCTCAGAAGAGGGGACAATTGTGACGGACATCTCAGCTTCCCTGAAAGTTGGATGACAGGGTATTTTCCCTCGTATAACATTAGAACCCCTGAACATTTGTTGTAACTTTTCATCAGCCTAGAACGTTCCACCTGGGCTCAGTAAGTATACAATCAAAGACACTGAGAGATCTAAGAGCGAACAAAGCTAGTTCTCATCGGAATTTTGCATCTCGGTGCAAAGGTCCATAGAACGGGGAAAGCAGAGTCTCGCCGGTTTTTCACATCCCAGCGTGAACCGCAGACGTGCTCGCAGTCAAAGACGGACAGGGAAAGACGTAGAGGCGGCATGAGATCAAGGCAAGACAATCCCCAGAACAGAAAAGCGAGTTTCTCGCAAAAATTTCTCATCACCGTGCGAACACTGAACCGCTCGCAAGATGGACCAGAGCGGTCAGAAGAAAGCGGAGGCAGCAAACAGGAATACAGAAGCCAGGGACGGCATGTCTGTTAACACGACGGCTAGAAACCTCGATTCTTCCTGGGTTCTTAAGAGGCACGAAAATCTAACATGTCCCACTCATTTTGCATTCCTGTTAGATATATACAGAACCTGAGAAATGCAACTTTATCAGTCATTCGCCAGACCTTGACAGAAGCACTAGCATAGTGAAATCTTGTTTGATTCCCAATGGATTTTCAACTTATGCAGTGAATTCTATTCTGTGCTAAACGGTACAATATATTTGTTTTAAAGTGATTAGTGGTCTAGTTCATTCATTCATTTTACTTCACTGGATTTTGTGATTAAGTTAAAGCTATTAAATTAAACTTATCTCAAATAGTTCCAGTTGAAAAGTTAATGAAATATCTATTATATTATTTCCCAAGATGATAGATACTTACATGCTTAAAGTAACATCTTAAAGACGCGAAGGAATTTATAACTAAATTTAATTGAGTTAGGTTCTATTTATACGTGTGTTTTAACTATTAAGCTCGCGCGGAGTTCTTCCTGAATTTATAAAATTAAAGACTTGAGTGTATAAATAGTTAACTGTAAATTTATCGCGCTTTAGAATGTTATTTGATTTTCGGTATGAATTACATGTTTTCTATTTTTTCTAGAGTGATCATTACCTTTGCGATCCCAGCAAAGAAGTACAACCTGGTAAAGAGTCCCCAGACTCAGTTCTTAAAACCCCTTCCAGAATCTGATGAGACTGTGTATTAAATTTTAAATCTTTGAGGCGATCCTATGTTTGGGGTTCCGCTATCTAAATTTTTTGAGAAAGAAAGCACACCCAAAGACAAATTAAATACCTCATCAACTAAATTAAGTTGTAACTGGAAGAAGAACAATTGCCAGAGTTTTTCTATTTGTTTACTGCTACTGAGAGAGAGTACAGATTTACCTGAACTGTGACGGTGCCTAGTTTTTCCTCACTGGATTTTAAAACCTATCTCACTGGACAGTTTATGTCACCTCGTTAAGAAGTTGCACCACCAGCTACAAAATCTAATAAAGCCACACCCCATTCTCACCGGAATCTAACTGTGACTGTGCCATCCCATAGACTCTTCGTATAGAATAAAAACACGATAACATTTGAGCTTCATGTCCGGCGATAAGTGAGAATATTTGTTAACAGCCGACCTCGCCACATCTGGGGCTGGACACCGAAGTAACAAACACTTTACTTAGGTCAAGTGCAAATTGATGTTTTGTATAATTCTATGGAGTGCCTGATGTCAAGTTCGGTAAGTCTGGATGAGAGTTTGTGTGTATTGGCCAATCACAAGCGTGCATGACTGAATGAGATTTACGTGCAACTATTTTAATTGCTTACCTGGTGGACACTTTGTATTTTTATTTCTTGTATTGTTCGCTTTATAAGTAGGTTTCTTAACTCTGTTATTTCCCCTTCCTATTCTGTTAGTAGAAGTAAAACCAGTTAAGAATCAAAGGACAAATTTCCTAATCCCCCTAACTACTAGTGTAACGTTTTTTTTTTCTTTTCAGGATAGATTAATCTCCTGTCGGGTTAACGTATCTATTTCTGTTAACTACCTGTCATTTTGGACTGGGTTCTTTTCATTTGTCTGTACAAGAGGGAAGGGCTTAAGGGAGATCAATCTTCACACACACCCCCCCCCCACATCTTTGCATTTGTATTTTATTTTCTGTAAACCACGATTTATGCCTGTAACTTGATAGATGTTTGAGTGATTTTATTTGATAAATAAAAGTATAAAACTTTAGCATTTGTGCTGGAAAACCCAAAGCCCAAATTACCCCATATCTGTTATATTCGTAGTTTGTATTCACGTGCGTCAGTGTGTTTGAAGCACCAAATCGGTGTGATAGCTAGTGTGTGTCTCATTTCATAACCCTCCACTCCCAAAGGAGCATAGGCCTTCAACAAACACATGCCAAGTCCTCCTGTCACGTGCCATCATCTCAAGTTCTTTGTATGTTCTCCTCATCATTTTCACCTCTGTTTCCAACTCTCTTCTCCATGTACTTCTTGGTCTTCCTCTGCCTCTCTTGCCCTGGGGGTTCCAGAACAAGGACTGCCTTGTAATGCTATCAACAGGTTTCCTCATTGTGTCCTATCCATCGCCATCGTCTTCTTCTCATCTCTTGTTCCACTGGCACTTGTCTAGTTCTTGTCATCAGTTCCACGTTGGTAACCTTGTCATACCATTTTAATCCCTCTATTCTACGCAAGCACCCATTTATGAAAGTCTGTAGCTTTTTGGTTGTTGTCTTTGTTGTTCTCCATGTCTCCGAGCCATACAATAGGACTGACTTCCCATTTGAGTTGAAGATTCTTATTTTCGTGTTGGATCCTATTTCTCTTGATCTCCATATATTTCCCAATGCAATGAAAGCTCCTCTTGCCTTTTGTATTCTTATTTTGATATCACTGTCTGTCCCTCCAACTTTATCTATATTACTGCCAAGATACGTGTATGATTCTACATCTTGTATTGGTGTTTCTTCACGTTCAACCCTGTTTTCATTACCTGCATTTATTCGCATTATTTTTGTCTTTTCCCTGTGTATTTTCAGACCCAATTGCTGTGACCTCTCATCGAGTGTTTTCAATTTGTCCTGCATCTGATTACGGTTATGGGACAGGAGAGCCAAGTCATCAGCAAAATCGGTGTGATAGCTAGTGTGTGTCTGGAGACTGGTAAATAAATAAGTTCGCCAGGAGAGTTTTGGAGTAGATAGAGAGACCAGATTTGTCGTGAAAAATCTGTCCTTACTCTCCCCAGCACTCTGTGAATCTACTATTATCCTTGCTAAACCCCTTCACTATCACAGAGCCTTCACTATCATTGTGCACTCTAACGGGGCCACTATCCACCAGAATTCTCTCAGGGAAAATCTACGACAGTCAACCAGTTTAATTACCTCAAAGCTGTTATAGACTGGAAAGGAGATCAAAGAAGAGTTAGCTACCTGATGAGCAGCAGCTGGGAGACTTTTTCAGGCCATAAACCAAGGATTTTTCAGCAAAAGTTAGCAAGTAAGAAAAAAGATGGCTGTATAATGCCCCACCAATATTCCAGTCTTGACATATGGATGTGAGTCATGGGCAATTACTACAAACCCACAAATAAGCCAGATTCCATTCTTAGAAATGAGGTATCTGAGGGAGATGGTAAAATGACAAGAAGAGATCTGGTCTGCAACCAGAGGATATGGCAAGGCTTCAAAACCCTGCCACTGCAGACTCAAGTAGAACAGTCTCAACTGTGATTATCTGGCCATGTCTGCAGAATGGAAGAAGATTGGCTACCATGACAAGTATGGGAAACTAAAAGCCAGGGATGACTGAGGACTGGATTGGAACCAGGCCAGAAAGAAGACAGCTGATAGGATAGTATGGTGCTCCCTCTTCCAAACCTGTACACCTCACGACAGAAGAGGGATGACTAAGTAAGTAAGTAATGAGTGAGTCACAAAAATTGGTTGTTGCTCTTCACCCTGTTAGTTAATATAAAATGTACCTATAGTGCCACAAAGGTCAAGGACCTTTGTTATAGAGATTTGCTTTTTTTTTGTCAATAAACACTTTGTCACTTTCCATTTCTGCCTTTTTCACCCACCCTCATTTCCAATATTTCTGTGACCCACAGTTCCTATCTCTCCCTTGAGTCCACATCTGTTTAAAATCTTTCACACTAGCAGTTAACAAACCCTAATCTTAAAATAACTTCTCAAATTAAAAAAAAGAAAATGGGAATACAAATTACAGAACACACTTGACTCACTCTCACTGCCCAGAGATATGAGTACATCACAGTTAGACAAGATTTTAACTCTTAGACAGGAGCAATGCTAACAGTGTTAGTTCGTTTATACACCTGTGCTGCAGCAATGATGAGAGAAAAGAATTTAAGTTATTAATAATAATTTCGAATTTTTTCATTTTAATCTAGTTCAGGAGTTTGCAACTGGTCAATCATAATTTATCAGTAGATCACATGTGATGACTCGATAGATCTTTAGGTGTTGAAGGAAATAAAAATAACAGAAAGAAAAACAAAAAAGGAATGACAATTCTAGACCAACCCTATGGACTCTTAATCTCTCAAGCATGATCCGGTTAAAGATTTTCCATGACACTGATAGTAACATTCATCATCATGCTTCAGCTCTCCAAGAAGCATACACCTTCAACAAACGTTTGCTGTCTTCCTTTCTTGTGCCTTCAGCTCACATCCTACACTTTCTTCCTCATGTCTGTCTCCAGTTCTCTTCTCCATGTGTTCATTGGTCTCCCTCTACCTCTCTCACCCTGGGGACTATGGAACAAGGACTGGCCTGGTATTGCTATCAACAGGTTTTCTCAATGTGTGCTGTGTCCATCTCCAGTGTCTTCTTCTCATCTCTTGTACCACTGGTAGTTGTTTGGTTCTTCTCATCTCTTGTACCACTGGTAGTTGTTTGGTTCTTGTCATCAGTTCCGCAAGGTGATCTGGTCATACCACTTCAATCATTCGCAAGCACCCATTTATGAAAGTCTTTTTTGGTTGTTGTCCTTGTTTTCTCCAGGTTTCAGAGTCACGCCGTACTGACTTGACATTGAACTGACTATTTTGATTTTTTTGCTGGGCTTAACTTTTTTTGCTCTCCACATATTTCCCAATGCAATGAAAGCTCCTCTAGCTTTTTGTATTCTTATTTTGATATCACTGTCAGTCCATCCTACTTGGTCTACATTACTGCCAAGGTATATGTATGATCTTGAAGGGGCATTTCTTCAAGTGCAATACTGTTATATTTGCTGTATTTATTATTATTATCTTTCTTTTCTCCCTGTGTATTTCCAGACCTACTTGCTGTAAACTCACACCAAGCACTTTCATTGTCTTGCATCTGATTATGGCTATGGGACAGGAGAGCCAGGCCATCTGAGAAATCTACATTATCAAGTTGTTGGATACCATTTCTGTTGACTAAAGTTGTTGGATACCATTTCTGGTGACTAACGTTGTTGGATACCATTTCTGTTGACTAAAGTTGTTGGATACCATTTCTGTTGACTAAAGTTGTTGGTTGAGGTCAATGCTTTCAATTATGTCTTTGTCTCTTCAGAGACCAAGGGGAATTACATAGGGCATAAATATTTTACATACCTCATAGTCTGTTTCCTGCTTCATTTCTGTAATTAGACGTGTGACATTAGATTCCATATTTCTTTCAACCTGAAGGCAATGAAATATAGCAGAGGATGGGTATCATTTTAAGACTATGAAGACATACTACATATATTTACACCAATATCTAAGCAGCATTACCTCACAGCAACAATCACTGTCAAATGGTGGGACCTAATGCAACTGCATTAGCAATAAACAAGTATGCTTTTTAAAAAAAAATACTTTATCATTTTCCATTACTTCATTCTCTGCTTTCCTTTTTCACTTTCAATATTTCTTTGACCCACAGTTACTATCTTCCCCTATCTCCACACCAGTTTAATGCATTTCACACCAGCAGTGAACATACTCTAAGCCGCGCTGGTGCAATGGCTACGGCGTTGCACTGGCGACCAGGTGTTCATGGTTCAAACCCGGGCGTCAGCGTTTGAAGGAATGTTTACGACCGGAAATTTGACTGAATAACCTGAATGGCTCCTGTGATAAACCCTCTGTGGATGGGAAGGAGCGAAACTCCTGACCGGGTTGGAAGGAAAGTCCTCAGTTTCCCAGCCTCGCAATGACATGTCATTGGGCCGAAGGGCTGAAAAGCCCAAGTGCCGCTGGTTAAGAAAAAAAAAAAAAAAAAAATCCTCAAAGTTATCTCCAAACTTAAAAATAAAGGAGATCACAGGGGTTGATTTGGTAGATTTTTACTTGATAAAACTTAAAAAAACGATAGCAAACTAAGGACTCACTCTTTCTCAAAGGCATTTACTTACTTACTTAGTTGTTCCCCTTCTACCGTGAAGTGTAGAGGTTTGGAAGAGAGAGCGCCAGACTATCCTATTGGCTGTCTTCCTCCTACCCTGGTTCCTCTCCAGTCCTTGGTCCTTCAAAGATTGTCTAATGTTGTCCTCTCAGCGGACTCTGGGTCGTCCTGGGGGTCTGGATCCTTGGCTCTTTGTTTCTCTTGCTTGCCGTGGTAGCCGATCTTCTCCCATTCTGCAGACATTTAAAAGGCATTTAAAAGTGTGAAATTCCCAGTATTAAAGAGATTTGCTTTTTTTTTTTTTTTTTTTTAATAAACAATTTGTCACTTTCCATTTCTGCCTTTTTCCCCACCGTCATTTCCAATATTTCTGTGATCCACAGTTCCTATCTCTCCCTTGGGTCCACAACCAAGTCTGGGCGTCTGGGCTAGCGGTCCTTCTAAAACAGATTCGACGTAGCTTTTAAGGCGTTGGATTTCTAGGTGCAGGTCTTGAGGCTGTTCAAAGGTAAACCCCGTGGCCTTTACTTTACCTGTTAGCGACGATGAACTGGCGGTAATATACCCTTGTTATCGAAGTTAGGTCTAGTAGCCAATGTTATCTTTGTAGATGGAAATGCAGGTTTACTGATACTTAAGCCGATCTTGTTTTGTACTAATGGAGATGTACTGGCGACATGGGTAATATTCTGACACCATGTCACGTTATACACTTTCAGTTATAACAGAACATTCATTAAACAAAACGAGACGTCAACATTTACCATCTTTATTTCTTGCACTGCTATTGCCGAACACCAGCATAGCTTCCCCTAGTATTGGTCATTGTAAATGTCGAAACTAATACTCAATACATCTAAGTTTCCATTGATAACCTATGAGAAGCCTTATTAAAATTCACTTTATTTATGAACTGCATAAGATAAGAATTGGATCCTTTATTTGAAGTGACGTTATCATTTGGTAAAATATAATTTAGTTCCAATTTTTCAGTGAAGACAGCCGATAGGATAGTCTGGCGCTCTTTCTTCCAAACCTCTACACCTTACGGTAGAAGGGGGACGACTAAGTAAGTAAGTAAGTAAGTTTTTCAGTGAAGTTAAACCGCGTGTGTACATGTTTTGGCATTTTTAACATAGTTTTGTAATGAATCACATGATTATGGTTTTCTTTTAATTAACACAGAAATGTGACAAGCCAAGTATCTACAAATTCTAAGTCTCTTGAGAAAATGAATGTGTCACATTTACTTTTTTTTTTTTTTTTCCGTACGCAACTAATACTCGAGGCGAAATCTCGAGTTATTATTAATGTCTAACCTGACACTGATTTCACGTTTGTATCCCTGTTTTTTCTTGTAAAGAGACAGGTGTTCCTCGCCATTCTGGCAGATACTCGCCGATTTCGGAGGTACCCATTAGAGCTGGGTCGGCTCAGGAGCCGACGACACTCCTTCAAATGTTCTCGCCAGGTCTCGAGTTAATCCAGTCCAAATCCCGGTTGACGAAAAATCCTCAAATGCCGTCGCCCGGGTTTGATCCTGGATCACTTGGTCGCCAGAGCGGTGTGGTAACCTCTACGCTAGCGCGGCTCCCGTCACATTTACTTAAAAACACAATCGACAATTAAGTGAATTACGTTCCTCCATGCATTTCCAACCTGTCGGGTACCTACTGGTATTAATGAACATATTTTCTGAGTTGTTAATTGACACCAATCTAATGCTGAAAAAGCAGGATGAGTTGTCTAACATTATTTTGGTCATATAATTTAGTCTTAGTTCCTTTCTCAAAAGTGAGGACTCCTAAGACCACCTCCAGAGCAGCCCTCAATGTTGATCTGATTGTAACTGTACATAATGCTCGGTGCTGAATTCTATCGTATTTTGAACGATTTCCTGCACGCTGCCATATTGTGACTCCATAAGGTGTGAATGTATGTAGCTCAGTGTGTTTGCACATAACATAAATTTCGTAAGCATGATTTATTACGGAATTAGAAATGTTATGCGTTGTGTATCATAATTGGGTAAAATCGCAATGACTGTTGCCAAATATTCCTCAGTGAATATGTGTATTTTAGGGTTAGGATTAGCCTAACCCTAAATGTAAAATACACATATTCACCGTGGAGCGTTCGGAGACTGTCCTTACGATTTTACCCATAATTGTTACCTATCATTCATTCATTCATAACCCTCCACTCCCAAAGGAGCATAGGCCTTTGTCACAGAGAGATTTATGATCAATAAATTTCTATATTCTCTTCTTTCTCTGCAGTAGGTGAGAAGACTGAGTGAGTTATGAGAGGGAGGTGTTAAGAGAAGGGGAGGCTATTTGGGGTTTTGGAAATAGCGCACATGCTTTGTCTGGGTTAAGATATTAATCAGAGTTTTAAACTTGATTTCATTCTTACTCCTAAGATTCACAGTAGACAGGTTGCTCGTGTAAGAATAAGCTGTATAGCGAAGCTCTTAGTTTGATCGGAGATTTGCCGAGCTTCTAGACTTCAAAATATATATATCAGCGTATTAATTCTAAGTTGTGCGATCGCCTGTAGTTTTGTGGTGAGGAAAATATTATATTAAGTATCTAATATTTTGTGAGTGATTAAGTGTTAAATCGCCTATATTAATTCACTAGTTCTTTTGTGCAGAGTGATTAAATTATAAGTCGGTTATATTCTCTAGTGACGTGGTTCAGTGGAAAGCAGAATAAATTATAATTTCTAGCTTAAGATCATTCGGCTATTAATAAATTTAATTTAACTGCTAAATAATCAGACGAGAATATTTTTGAACTAACTTATAACTGCTACATCATTGAGTATTGAGGAAATACGTAGGTATTCCTAATTCATGTGATTGATTTTATTTACATAACTTACTTCACGGGAATTTAAATGATAAGTCAAGCTCCGCTTGCAGTTTAAAATGTAATTTATAACGAGTACATAGTAGGGATAAGTATGTTATATGTGGTTTTTCTTCCCTATTCAGTGAAAACTGGGGTTAACCCAAACTTTGTCAGCGTTAAGTGCGGATGAGAATATTCTGAGAAGAAAAAAAAATCATTCTCCTTAAAGGGACTTGGTGTAAAATCTTTACGAGAACTTTTTAAAAGGTTAAATGAAGTAAATGGCCTATCGCGCCAGATTTTATTCTTCTTGAGAACATTCAAGTACATTTTAGCCTGTGTGGCAAGTAAAATACTATTATCAGTAACTTTCCCGACGAAGTCCTGACCAGTGGTGGTGTGACCAAATATAGTCCTGACATTCCTCATTACTAGAAATCTGAGCTATTGAAACTGTGCTCGCTGTTAACGTACGTGAATGGACAATTTTTAATGTGACTTAAACAGAGATCTAAAAATAAGAACAACCAAGAAAACGGTTCCCTGAAAAAGTGAATTCAACCCGACTTTTTGGACCTGGGGTTTTCTTGGCCAAGTCTACAATTTGAGATTCTGTATGTGCATGTCCTAAAAAAAAACAAATTGGGTTTCCAGATGTTGCTATGAAAGCTTTAAGTATGACAGAATGCACGTGGCCTCGGCTGAATGAATAGAGTGAATGCAGGACTGAGTATTTCCTTTACTGTTGTATTGTGGCACCCATTTATATTTGCTGTCTTTAAATTTCTTATACCAAGATTTGTTGCTAACAAGATTTGTTCCCTTAGGATAGATTCATACTCATATCCAAGTCTGTTCATACCTTTTTAACAGGGAAAATATTAGACTCAATCATATGTATCTGTGACTCTTTGGGGCTATCACTTTACTACTAACGGGACTGTGAGCTATACATATCGAGGGGAAGGATCATACCAACGGGTCTATCATTCTTGTAGCAATTCATTGACCATTTTATTTATGAATATATGCTTTGGTGTAATTTTATATGTTGTGACGTAAGTTTACTATGATAATTCCCAAAAAACTACACATCATTGTTAAACTTATTCCCAGTGTGGTGCGTCTAACTGTTGTCACTTGTTGTGCGTGCATGTGAGTGGAGAATATATATATATTTTAATAATATATATATTATATATAGTTTTTCCCACGTCTGTGCGTCTAATATTTAATATATATATATATTTAATATATATATGTGTTTAGACTGTCTGACTCCTCGAAATCTGTCAAAGAAGATAGGTGAAAGAGAGAAAACTTCTCGATTTCAGAGACAGCCTCTATCACAGTCTACCATCTCACTCGTGGAAATCTATTTCTGTATTATCTCTCACTGTGGCTATTCACTCATTCTAATCTATTCAGAAGGGACCAACCCAAAGTCTTAATCTTTCTACTAAAAATCTACGACAGCCTTCAACAAACACATGCCACTCCTCCTGTCACGTGCCATCATCTCAAGTTCTTTCCACGTTCTCCTCATCATTTTCACCCCTGCCTCCAGCTCTCGTCTCCATGTGCCTCCTGGTCCAACTCTGCCTCTCCCGCCCCAGGGGCCCCAGAACAAGGACTGCCCTCCTCCTGTCCACTTCCTTCCACCCCGTTTCACACACTCCCAGAACCTCGATTTTACATTCCCTCACTTCTGCCGCCACCCGTGCCACCCTCCCCTGTTCGCCCAATGTCCGAACACTCCAGGTGCCAAATCTGGAAGTTCTCCTAGAAGAAAGAAGGTTAGTCAGCAACACAGACTCCTTTCGGCTTTCTCTGTGTTGCATCATACGCCTCCTCGCGAGAGGAACCCCCCCAGGATGGCCGTGTTTTATTTTCTTTAATTGACTTGTCCATGTTTGTTGAAGTTTTTTGTGGTTTAAATTTTTTACAAAATGAGGTAAACATACCCATGCCCAACCCTCCTTAGTCGCTTTCTACGACATGCTTGGCAGGGAACAGTGTTACTATTCTTTGCTCCCCTTTTGGGCCCCGGTAACACACGGGGGAATTTTTACCTATACGATGTGTAAATTGATATTTTTCGTTCATTTTAGTTGAAATTTGTTAAGTTTAATAGTGGGTGTTTTACATTGATACGCTCACGTAAGACAGAATCGGAATACTCTCCATTTAGTGAAATACGCAATGTTCATATCCAAGGCTGCCACTCAAGTTCTAGAGATAAACCCAGATGTTCTTCTTAAAAAAAAACCCAGAAATTCCCAGATTATTTTATGCCTCAAATATACGAGATAGCCTGGAGCAAACTTTGGGACTGTTTGGCAAGGAAGACTATTCCAGCACCTCTGATTCATGCTATACAGAGCTTCTACAAGTCTTGCGGAAATTATGTGAGGACAGCAAACCATAAGTCGGAAGAGTTCAGGACCACCACTGGTGTAAGACAAGGTGATATCCTATCACCTTACCTCTTCATACTCCTTATGGACGATGTCATCAAGGCATGTAAGGAGAGAACAAGAAAGTATTCAGTGGGGTACTGGAAGATGAGACAGGTCTATATTTCGGAGCTGGCATTTGCTGATGATGTTGCCCTGATTGCTAAATCAGAGGCACATCTCCAATCCAACCTGCAAGTCTGGAAGGAAGAGCTGGAGAAGAGAGGGATGGTCATAAGCAGCTCTAAAACAAAATCCATGGTGATATCACGAGAAGAAAGAAAACATCAGATTAAGCTGGGAGAACAGGTCCTGGAGCAGGTCGACCACTTTAAATACCTCGGAGCTGTTATAGACCGAAAGGGAGGCATCAAAGAAGAGTTGGCCACTCGAAAAGCAGCAGCTGGGAGACTTTTTCAGGCCATAAATCGAGGATTCCTCAGCAAGAGAGAGGTTGGTAAGAAAACGAAGATGGCTGTATACCGCTCCACCTATGTCCCAGTCTTGATATACGGATGCGAGTCATGGGCAATGACTACAACCCATAAAAGCCAGATCCAAACCTCAGAAATGAGGTATCTGAGGAAGGTGGTTGGGGTGGCGGGAGGAGACGTGGTGCGCGGCCAGACGATGCGTCAGGGCCTTGGGTCCTACCCCCTGCGGGCCCAGGTGGAACAATCCCAATTGGGATGGTTTGGCCGTGTCTGCAGAGTGGGAGGGGATCGGATGCCACGACAGGCATGGGAGACGGAGAGCCAGGGATCCAGACCCCGGGGACGGCCCGGAGTCCGCTGGGGGGACAACGTTGGACAATCTTTGGGGGATCGAGGACTGGGGTGGAGCCGGGCCAGGAGGAAGACAGCCGATGGGATAGTCTGGCGCTCTCTCTTCCAAACCTCTACACCTCACGGTAGAAGGGGAACGACTAAGTAAGTAAGTATATACGAGATAGACGATACTTACACAATCTGTTAGTGCAACTTTAGCACAAATAAGCTGTGTGCTACCAATTTGTATGTATTTCTTCATGTGTTTTTTATTATTTGTTATTACCAAAAATTCGCAATTATAAAAAAATGATTTTATTCACACCTAAATATATGAACTCTTCAAAATGAGATATTTTAACAGTAACATACTTACAGTAGTTACATTAACTAAGTGTTCCTCAAATCAAATATAAAATGTTAGTTGTAACTTGTTACTGTAGAAAATTGTCACTTGTCAGCGACAAGGCATCCATGTCGACAACTTCTCCTTCGTCAATATCATATGCATGAATTGACAACGTGGAATCTTGATTGTGAAGTTCCAAAATCTTTGCTTATCTCTGCCGACAACGTCTTTCACGCACATCTTCCAACGACGCTTTTACTAGGATTAAACTTATGACAAACTCCAATCCTTCAGCTCGCTGTCTGTTGACCATTCCTCACAAAAACATCTGCTGATACCATGGCTTCACTTTTTTACGCGGTGGTGTGTGTGTCGCCATGTTGCTACAGCTACCTAGCGTACCTTTATCATCGCTCATTTTATAATCTCATAATAACAACAACAACAACAAAAAAAAAAAACGAAAAAAAACCAATATGCTGTTTATCTGCTTGAGTCTAAAATTTAAAAAGAATACTTAAATTTTTTTTAAAATACCCCTTCTGGGGCTCAAAGTGAGGTCTATTTAGAGCCGGCGCTTGAAGTTTGCCGCCCGTGCAATACCATACCTTGCCGCCCCAGCCAAACCTCAAATTAACGTTTGAAATTTTAAAAACTTACTTACTTACTTAGTCGTTCCCCTTCTACCGTGAGGTGTAGAGGTTTGGAAGAGAGAGCGCCAGACTATTCTATCAGCTGTCTTCTTCCTGGCCTGGTTCCATTCCAGTCCTCGGTCCTTCAAAGATTGTCTAATGTTGTCCTCCCAGCGGACTTAATTTTAAAAACAATTATGTTAAACAAGCTTTAACATTAATTTCACGACCATTAGCCAAATTTTAAATTGCACCATTAATAATAATGTATTGATAAATTGATGAAAATACTGTATAGTCATAAAATAAACCATTGACTTTATTAGAGTCTGTTAAGTCATATTTTTATTAAAGGGAGTTAAGTGTTAAAGACTTGTATGCACAGGTCAGATTTTTTGTAAACACGCTCTGAGTGATGAGAGATTTTTCTTAGTTGGGAGCTGTATGCTCAGTAATTTTTGAACACAGCTCTACTGACTAGTTGCTAGTTTGTTTTAAAAAATAGGATTAAAAAAAGAGCGCTTGAATGTTCGGGGTGTTTGTTGGGGACGATTACGGGGGAGCCTGAGCTGTGGTCTCTCGCGGTGAGTCTGCGCATGTGGACTGTTTACTGAGTTGTACAAGCTCTAAGAAAGAGGAGGACACTATCATCAATACTTATCCAGAAGAGATGAGAAAGGCTCAAACTGCTGACAACACATTGAAGCCTTGCTTTGGCAAATTACCTAAAAGCCATAACCCTCCAGAAAAAGGAGACTTATATATGAAAAATGGCTTACTATATAGAAAAGCTGGAACAGGACATAAAGGACATGGACAGCTTGTAGTGCCAAAATCATACAGGAAGCAGGTTATGAAGCTAGGACATGCTATACCCTTCAGTTTTTAATAAACTTCCGGCCGGAGAGCAGAATGACTATCAGGCATTGAAAAAAGCTCTCTTGGTGAGGTACGAGCTTCATTCAGAGGCTTACCGAAAAAAAATTTCGAGGTTCTAGAAGGAGGCCGGAGAGACTTTCTCACAGTTCGCAGCCCGTATTGAAGACTACCTAGTGAAGTGGTGTACACTGGGAAACTTTACCGAGAACTATGACGGGTTGAAAGATCTGATTGTAATAGAGCAACTAAAAGTGTCTATGTCGGTGGAAATGCGTAGATTTCTCACTGAAAACGGCGCTGACCGGTTAGAAAACATTCTTACACTGGCAGAGCGATTCCAAAATTCTCTCATGGAGTCTCAAGAAGCCAGAAAGAAGTTTTCGGATCAGGCGCCAGAGCAACCTGCTCGCTCCCAACCAGACCAACAAAGCAAAGGACCCCACATCTCGCATAAACAGCATGCAAAACAACATAACTACAAAGAGCAAAACAAGAAAAATGCTGCGCCACACCAGAGACAGGGAGATACATGGTGCAAGTACTCTCGCTTGAACAATCACAACACTAATGAGTGCAAGCGCAGACCTCCTCCCCAACATGCTGCCTGTCTGCAGACAAAATCGTCACCCCGGAAGGAGCAGAGGACCGGAAATGTTTCTCATCCTCCCGTCATCGAATCAGTCCTCGTAAACGGACAATCTGTGGAGTGCCTTTATGACACAGGACTTGCTTTCGATGCGGTGGTCAGGGCATCTCTTGTCACCCCTGACCAGATAACAGAAGAGAGTGTCGACATCCAAGGTCCGACGAAGGATGTTGCACCCATGACACTGCCAATTGCACTTATCAGAGTGGTGTCTCGTTACGTGACAGGAGAGATTCGGGCAGCTATAATGGAAGAACCAATCTACTCTTTAATCTTGGGATGTAGATATGTGTTCCTTGGAGAACCTACTCAACCACTAGTTATGGCGGCCGTACAGACTAGAGGACAGTCAAAAAAAGACGCAGAGCAGGAACCTCCTACCAACATCCTCCCCGAGGAATTGAAGAGGGCCCAAACGGAAGATTCCTTAATGGCGCCCTGTTTTAAAAATTACCTATGACACACAACCCACCTACCAAGGGAGACTTCTTTATGAAAAATGGATTGATGTATCGACGAGATGGAAACGAAGGACAGGAACACAACCAATTAGTAGTTCCTGCGACCTATAGGAACCAGGTGCTTGAGATGGGCCACTCTATCCCATTTAGTGGACACATGGGAATGAGCGACACAACTCAAAGGATCGCCTGTCACTATTATTGGCCAGGGATCACCGGCGACATTGAACGTTTCGTCAAGTCTTGTCCTCAGTGCCAGAAAGTTGCACCAAAACACTGGACGGCACCCGCGACCCTTGGGGAGATGACAATCTTGGGCACCCCATTTGAAAGAGTGGCCTTGGATATAATTGGACCTCTGCTGAGAACTAAGAAGAGGAACTTCCATATCTTTACTTTAGTGGACACATGTTCAATGTGGGGCGAAGCCATAGCCATGTCAGCATGCAACTCAGTGCATGTAGCTGACGCTTTACTAAATATCTTTACTAGATTGGGCTTCCCGCATGAAATTCTCACAGACAACGGGTCACAATTTAGAGGCAAGTTGACAGAGGAGGTGCTTAGAATATTCAAGACTAGGCATATTCATACTTCGCCCTATCACCCCCAAAGTAACGGGCAAGTAGAGCGGTTTAACGGGACGCTCACCTCTATTCTTCGGAAGTTGGCACAGGAGAAGCCAGAAACTTGGGATCAATATCTTCCTGCCGCATTATTTGCATATAGGGAAGTACCGCATGCGTCAACTGGAGTCCCTCCGGCCACATTACTCTTCGGAAGACCTATTAAAGGTCCATTAGAAGCTTTAGTAAGAACATGGACAGATGCCAAGGCAGACGACACTGTCACATCAGCCTTCCAGTACGTCACAGACTTGAAACAACGTCTGAAGACTGGCTGGGAATTAGCCACAGCGAAAGTACGGGAGGCTAGGCGGAAACATGCCAAATATTACAATCGGAATGCGAAGGACCGATAACTAGCAGTAGGAGAGAAGGTGCTACTTCTTCTGCCAAGTAGCAGTAATAAGTTGCAGATTTGCTGGAGGGGACCCTACAAAGTTGTGGAAACGATTTCTCGCACCAAAAATAAAATCGCCGTGAACTTAAAGCAGAAAATTTATCACTTAAATCTGCTTAAGAAGTTTTACAAGCGAGCCCCTGCCGAACCAGCGCACCTCATGACTATACCGCATTGTTTGTACATAAACCTGATTCATCCTACCATATGTCCAACCTTGTTAATGTTTGTGCATAACCCTGATTCATCCTACCATACGTCCATCCTTGGTAATGTTTGTTCATAAACCAGATTCATCCTACCATACGTCAAACCTTGGTAATGTTTGTGCATAAACCTGATTCATCCTACAAACGTCCATCCTTGTAATGTTTGTGCATAAACCTGATTCATCCTACCATACGTCCATCCTTGGTAATGTTTGTGCATAAACTTGATTCATCCTACCATACGTCCATCCTTGGTAATGTTTGTACATAAAACTGATTCATCCTACCATACGTCCATCCTTGGTAATGTTTGTGCATAAACCTGATTCATCCTACCATACGTCCATCCTTGGTAATGTTTGTGCATAAACCTGATTCATCCTACCATATGTCCAACCTTGGTAATGTTTGTACATAAACCTGATTCATCCTACCATGCGTCCAACCTTGGTAATGTTTGTACATAAACCTGATTCATCCTACCATACGTCCATCATTGGTAATATTTGTGCATAAACCTGATTCATCCTACCATACGTCCATCCTTGGTAATGTTTGTACATAAACCTGATTAACCTACCATACGTCCATCCTTGGTAATGTTTGTGCTTAAACCTGATTCATCCTACCATACGTCCAACCTTGGTATTGTTTGTACATAAACCTGATTCATCCTACCATACGTCCAACCTTGGTAATGTTTGTACATACACCTGATTCATCCTACCATACGTCCAACCTTGGTAATGTTTGATGACAAAATCTAGCAGCCTTGACATTGTTGATTCATCTTTTTTTTGCAGTGGCGTTCTGTAACAGGCGATAGTTAATTGTCCTTAGTAAATCTTCTTTATCAATGTCTAACGTCCCCGCTATAGCTGATGTTGAAGCTAGTATGTCAGATATCTCACTGCCGAGTACCCATGCATGACCAAAACATCAGATCTGCAACAGTTTTTGGGCTTCTGTGCAATAAGATTAGGACAACATGGCCGTCCGCATAGTAATCTGTAATTCACCCATTTTAATGTCCCTGCATCTTTGTCCGTGTTGGAAATATAGACCGCAATTAGCAGCTTCGTCCTTCCGATGGTAATAATAAAAATACAAAGCAATTAAATTATACGCCAAGCTGACCCCTGTGGCCTTTGATGAGACAAAGAAAATTAGGCCCATTTCTACATTATACATGTATTACAGATGACTATTGCACGGTTCTGTGTGAGTAGCTCATCAAACAAACATAGTTGTCAGACCTAACTTATACTGTGGATTTTAACACATGACAACTATCTGATCTTTGGCTCATCATCTAAGGATACGACCACGGCACAAGATGGTTGACAATAACTAAGTTGAACACCTTTTAACAAGTAATTTCCCTTTTATTAGGACTGCACACAGAGAAGCCACACACGGCTATCACTACATTTAAAATGCATTTAAATATAAATTCCGATAACACTTGCCTAATGACAACTCAATCTATCAGTTTCATACCCACGACATTTCTCTATTCAATGAACATTACAATGACTTTCGCTCACCGGAGAAACCCTGTACTATGATGAAGCAATACTTAATCATCAATAACTCAACTTCAACGGTCTAAGGAAATTCCACTAGATAACACACCATCACTAGAATTATGCAATTTAATCCACACTGCATGAAGAAATGGCAAGTACTACAATTGAGCAACCACGGAATCCACTTCCCAGCAAAAATGTTGACAGGTAACGTAAAGGCGACCTACAACGGACGCTGGCTAGAACTATACTGACTTTTTGCACCAGAATTTGTTTTTACTTCTCCTCCGGTCAGCTGACCAAACGGGTTTTTAAATTATATCAATGTTGTCACTCGCAGCGTAACCAACCTGATATTTCGGCGAACATATCGCCGTGACATCTACCCCTTCCCCCCCCTAAGTTTTCTTCCACCGGAGGAGCCACGCCCAACCCCCTTTGGATTATAGACGAATAAGATGCCAAGACAGCACCTCCTCATCTACCTAGGAAGTGCCATAGTTGTCCAACACCATTGTTGTTCATGCCTTCTCATCCTATGCATCAAACACAATATGAGCAGGAAATAAGCCACCCCAGGTACTGGTAGTCGTGACAAATAACAACGTCTGTCCGCACCTTGTCTATCAACCACAAGATATGTTCCATTTTAGTTATTCATATCTAAGCATCAACAATAGTAAGCAATCTCATAGTATAAACAATTATTTCTACATTCTATAAATATACATTATATCATAACATGGTTTAAACATACGTACAATATAATTCTATAACAACTTGCCTTTATGGCATCATGACACATAAATTACAAAGCAAGACATAGCATAGTACCAAAATGACCTTTAAAGATTACAAAACCATCATATTCCTATCAGAATAGTACTGGGGGCGTGGGTCAGACTCTAAGGTTCGGTTTGCGTCAACCAAAACGCCTTACTGAACAAGAACCCGAAGCCTAACTCTGCTATTGCTGGACTATCAGCAGGTGGTTGTGAAGCAACGACATGTATTCTACTTTACTGCATCACGCACACCCCACCTATTTGCAAAAATCACTCGTGCAACTTTGGTATTATCCCGCAAAGACAATATCTCCACGAAATTTACTGGCGCAACTTCATTAAACACTCGTCTGATTGTGCGCCAACTTGCACTCAGGGGAACTTTATGCACCCAAACTGTGCGATCACCAGCTATCGGACCCTCGTATAAGTTCCTACTGCTCCCACTCATGTTACTTGGTACTTGCCACGAACCACGTCTACGATGTACCTTCTGGTCATCCCCCTTGGGAGTTTGGTGATGCTGAGCCTCTGCTCCAGCCACACCTCAGGCATTATGCACTCCGCGTACATTGCCGACTATCAAATCGGCAATTGGGTCATCGGGGACGAACGCATTCACTCTCCCCGTAGGAACGGAGTGTCCACCTTAATATTCGCCTGGGGGTAAGACTCAACTTTGCCCCCAAACGTGGTGCATTTCACAGTTTTGACCGTAAGGCAGGACTCGTCGATGCACGACCGACGCACCCCAATAGTGATGCATCCAGTATCCCTCAACAACTGGACTGGTTTATTCTCCACCTTGCCATCATGGAGAACCATCTTGCCAGTCTCATGGACTGCCGACAGACATGGAGGCGCATGCCCACATTGTAGCACTAACCTCTCGTTCGCGTGAAACAGAGGTCGACACCCCGCACAGTTCTCATCGTTGACTGTGTCCAACACAACCGCGGAATTCACGTGTTCAATCGGGTTCGGGCACCTGTCAACGCAATGGTTGTTGCCACCACAATTGGAACACAGGAGCTCTTTCTTCTTCTCATCGCGTATACATTTGCTGGAGCTTTTCGATGACGAAGACCGCGCATCTGAGTCGGAAGATCGACTCTCTGAGGAACCACTCCTCTGTATCGGATGTTTGGTTTTATACCAAAACCGGTCTTCGTCCCGGGAGTCCTCGAAGTGTACCTGCTTCCGCGTTAGGCACCCTCTATTGTCACTATCGTTTCTACCTTGTCGGTTCTACCAATTCGGCCGATCATTCCGATGGGATAGGAAATTCACATAATTTCCTCTACGTGGCTGATTGGGACTGGAGGGCTTCTCATGCTTCTGTTCTTGATCCTTGTCTGCATCGCCTGACTGATTTCACCAATGATGGCGCTGAACTTTGCCGACAGCGGCAACTACGTCAGACAGACCAGACTTCTGGATGGGTTTACCCGGGTGGGCCGGGACATAATGATGCCCCAATTGGGCCATGGACTCGATGTCCTTTGGTTGGCGCTCTTGGAAGAACGCCACCAACTCAGTTGAGCACGACGACAACACTTTGTCTCGTAGCATCAAGTCTAACAAGCCATCATAGTCCTTACTAATCCACTCTATCTCAATCCATCTGTTAAACAGAAGTTTGATTTTTGAGATGAAGTTCTCGAAGTCTTGGTCTGCGCTTGGCATCACGTTTCTAAGCCGCGCCCAGTAACCGTCAGCAGTCAGACGGAACTTCCGGAGCAACCTTTCCTTTACCTTGTCGTAATCGGCCCTTTCTTCTAGTGGGAGGCTATAAAAAGTCTCCATCGCGGGCCCCACTAGCAAAGTAGATAACAGAGATGGCCACTGATCTCTGTCAGCCTTCCAGGCCACGCATACGGCCTCGAACCATTCAAGGAAAAAATCTAAACTATAAATTTTCTCATTGAAATTCGGCAGACGCAGCCTAAAGGGACGATAAGACCCCCCAGGAGTCAAGTTCTGACCACTTGCACCCACTTCTAATCTCTTTAATTGTATTTCGTTATCAATTTTCATTCTCTCCTTCCTTAATTCAAATTCTCTATCTTCTCTCATCTTTTCTTGCAATTCGAATTCTCTATCTTCTCTCATCTTCTTTTCTTGCAATTCTCTTTATATCTTCTTTTCTTGCAATTTGAATTATCTTCTTTTTATCTCTAGCTCTTCAGCTCGAACCTCTCTCTCCCGCTTCTGCTTCTCAATCTCTTCATTCTCTTCCTTCTCTTTCTTTTCCTTCTCCGAAGGTTTTTGGTTCTCCACTGAATAAAATTCAGCCTTGGTATAGTCATTTAGTTCTTTGCCAGTGTACCCACATTCTTTACCAATCTGAATGAAAGCCTGTAGGTCCATGGTGTACACTCACAATACTCACTATTATCTCTTGCTATAGATTTTTACTATGCAATTAATCAATCGTATGTACTGTAAACACTTCACTTATATCAGCAGATAAGTCTCTGCTTACAAGGTACGCAGTAATGATAATAAATATTGATATCACTTCTCCAATTTACCCATATATGTGACTGTAAGTATATATCACCCCACTTCTCACTGTATATATATCATTCACCTAAACCTTTAATTGTATAACTGTAGTCCTACTTTGCCCCTTGGCTACTGTCTCATTACTCTGCAAATTTGGTCCTTCTGGCCACTTAGTCTTTATAATACATTAACAGACCCTTACAATAGTCGACTGTTGTAAAACAACAGCTAATGAAACTTCCTGGTGTTATGCCACCAGTGTCCTAACTTGATAATAAATCAGCTTTTACTCCAAAGTCTGTTACTAGCACCCACACTGGTGCTGTACTCAAATAATGCTACAATTATAACTAATCTTAATAATCTGTGTTATATCAGTATTTCCCTTGGCAAAACGAGCACTACGCAGATGAAAAGACAGACACCCCACATTACGAAAACAAAATTCCCAGTCATGAGGAATAAGATGATAGACCAAGTAGAGCAGAGGTATATTAGTATATACACTGCATGACTGCACACGAACGAAAACAAGGGATACCTGTAAACGTATTTACAAGATAGCAAGATGGCACGATAGAACACGCCATTTAAACACGACACAAGAATACTGAATGCGCAAGGCAATGTGAATACAAACTACACCGGTACACCTAACACTAACAGGGCTTGGAATGTAAAGTAGGGCAGTCGCAGGAAAACCGTCTGCCTTACTCCACCACCAAACATACACAGCCACCCCCTAAAAAGAAATAAGTCCAATTCAATCTTTTCCCACAAGTAGGCCAAGAATGAATTAAACTCGCCACCTGTCCTCCCTTAGACACACAAATATAATATAACATAATAGACTAAACAACAACTACAGTCAACAATGAAGTGCTGAAAGCTGTCTCTTTCACTAGGCACTAACAAATCACTCCAGTAAAAATAAACTAAATAACCTATAAGCAAAATTAACCCTATAACATATTAAAATATATAATATAAATACCTCCAACTACTAGGAAATACAATGAAAGCTCCCACCTAAGTAACTATCCCCATACAAACATACAGACTAAGTTCTACAAAGAAAGCAAAGAAAAAAACAAAGTGAAAGAAAACAATAATAAACTAATACACAGACCTTAAGAAATAGAAGTAGACAAAACAAATCTACTATCCCACTTACTCCAAAGAACCCGACGATAGAATCAGTGGATAGACAGAAAAGGAAAAAAAATATTTTAAATGACCAAAACCTAATTTAAAGGAAAACACAGAAACATAAATATGTCACCGTGGGTATGTACAGCATTATTTACGCTGTAGGTAAAGTTCAGATGAACAGTAATTTGGTGTCGATAAAATGACAGAGTATGAGAATATGGGTTAGGAAATTTGAATAATCTGAGAAATGGGCTATTTATCTTTAAGATGGGGGATAAAAATCCAAGTACTTAAACCTGGATGATAAGGGAGAGAACTTTTTTAGACTTAGAAATTTCCTAGGTGTAAGCAGTTATGGTTTAAGAAATATACGTGTCAGGGCGATTTTAGTAAGCCATAAGAAGGAGAAGTAACTTACTTACTTACTTAGTCGTTCCCCTTCTACCGTGAGGTGTAGAGGTTTGGAAGAGAGAGCGCCAGACTATCCTATCGGCTGTCTTCCTCCTGGCCTGGTTCCATTCTAGTCCTCGGTCCTTCAAAGATTGTCTAATGTTGTCCTCCCAGCGGACTCTGGGTCGTCCTGGGGGTCTGGATCCCTGTTTCCTAAGCCTGTCGTGGTAGCCGATCTTCTCCCATTCTGCAGACATGGCCAAACCATCTTAGTTGGGACTGTTCTACTTGGGTCTGCAGTGGGTGGCATTTTAGGCCCTGATGTATTGTCTGGTTGCGGACCATGTCTCTTCTTGTTACTTCAACCACCTTCCTCAGGAGAAGTAACAATTTAGTCAAAACTTCAAAGGGAGACCACAATTAACTTACGCCCTTTACAGGTTTTGTGAGTAAGAACAGGGACGGACGCACGAGAAAAGTGAGTAAACAGTTACTGAGAACAGACTCATTAAGTTGCCCTAACCAATTTCTCATCTTACATTAATGAAACCCTTAACACTCTTCCCTTGAAAGATTCTCAGGGATATACATTTTCTTTACCATGGGTTAAAAGCATGAAAACTAATTTTAATCATTACTACTGCAAAGTAGCCACCATATCAATTACATCCCATTAATGTTAGCTGCCCAGCAACTATCTGTTCTATTCAAGCCAGCTAGCATTTTGCACAGATGAGGGAAATTGATAACAACAAGCTATTTTTGAATTGCCGTAAACTCAATAGCTCTGTGCAGGTGAAATAAGATCTAGTGTGAAGTCAGGTGCTGAGTAAAAAGGCCCTTGAGTACAAGAGTGAGATCCATCTTTGTTTCGTAGATCTGGAAAAGGCGTTTGACAGGGTCCCCTGGAGCAAACTTTGGGACTGTTTGGCAAGGAAGAACATTCCAGCACCTCTGATTCATGCTATACAAAGCTTCTACAAGTCTTGCAGAAATTATGTGAGGACAGCAAACTATAAGTCAGAAGAGTTCAGGACCACCACTGGTGTAAGACAAGGTGATATCCTGTCACCTTAACTTTTCATACTCCTCATGGACGATGTCATCAAGGCATGTAAGGAAAGAACAAGAAAGTATTCAGTGGGGTACTGGAAGATGAGACAGGTATGTATTTCAGAGCTAGCATTTGCTGATGATGTCCTGATTGCTAAATCAGAGACACATCTCCAATCCAATCTGCAAGTCTGGAAGGAAGAGCTGGAGAAGAGAGGGATGGTCATAAGCAACTCTAAAACAAAATCCATGGTGACATCACGAGAAGAAAGAAGACATCAGATTAAGTTGGGAGAACAGGTCCTGGAGCAGGTCGACCACTTTAAATATCTCAGAGCTATTATAGACCGAAAAGGGGGCATCAAAGAAGAGTTGGCCACTCGAAAAGCAGCGGCTGGGAGACTTTTTCAGGCCATAAATCGAGGATTCCTCAGCAAAAAAGAGGTTGGTAAGAAAATGAAAAAGGCTGTATACCGCTCCACCTATGTCCCAGTCTTGACATATGGATGCGAGTCATGGGGAATGACTACAACCCACAAAAGCCAGATCCAAACCTCAGAAATGAGGTATCTGAGGAAGGTGGTTGAAGTAACAAGAAGAGACATGGTCCGCAACCAGACGATACGTCAAGGCCTAAAATGCCACCCGCTGCAGACCCAAGTAGAACAGTCCTAACTAAGATGGTTTGGCCATGTCTGCAGAATGGGAGAAGATCGGCTACCACGACAAGCATGGGAAACAAAGAGCCAGGGATCCAGACCCCCAGGACCACCGAGAGTCAGCTGGAAGGACAACATTAGACAATCTTTGAAGGACCGAGGACTGGAATGGAACCAGGCCAGGAAGAAGACAGCTGATAGAATAGTCTGGCGCTCTCTCTTCCAAACCTCTACACCTCATGGTAGAAGGGTAACGACTAAGTAAGTAAGTGAAGTCAGGTGCACAGGTAGGTAATGTATTGAACATTCCTTTATAAAGTTATTCATTCATCATAACCCTCCACTCCCAAAGGAGCATAGGCCTTCAACAAACACATGCCAAGTCCTTCTGTCACATGCCATCATCTCTAGTTCTTTCCACGTTCTCCTTATCATTTTCACCTCTGTTTCCAGCTCTCTTCTCCATGTGCTTCTTGGTCTACCTCTGCTTCTCTTGCCCTGGGGGTTCCAGAACAAGGAGAGCCTTGTAATGCTATCAACAGGTCTCCTCAGTGTGTGTCCTATCCATCACCATCATCTTCTTCTCATCTCTTGTTCCACTTGCACTTGTCTAGTTCTTGTCATCAGTTCCACGTTGTTAACCTTGTCATAACATTTTAATCCCTCTATTCTACGCAAGCACCCATTTATGAAAGTCTGTAGCTTTTTGGTAGTTGTCTTTGTTGTTCTCCATGTCTCAGAGCCAGACAATAGGACTGACTTCACATTTGAATTGAAGATTCCTATTTTCGTGTTGGATCCGATTTCTCTTGTAAGGAGAGCTATCCAGGCTATCAGAAGAGAACAGAAGCAATCCAACGACATAAGTAATTAAGTTAGGTTTAATGAGAGAAAAATCTAGCCCATAACACCTAAGAAGGAATCCTGAAAAATAAATACTCATGAAAGCATTCACAACCTCTGAAAATTGTCTTCACCCCAAAATTAATGTCAGCAGAATGTATTTGTGGGAATATTATCCCTTACGTCAAGGATCAGAGTTATATTTATAAGAGCTGAATATTATATTAAATTATTTTCATTATTAGACACATTAATTAATTGAGTGGTTCTATACAATTTTATAAACTGCTAAAATTGTTTATATCATGACTGATTGCATCCTAAGAAAAGTTGCTATATTATAGTTCTGAGTGCTTTTGGCTGACCCCAAGGTTAAATCTTGTAGCATTTAAGGTCAACTACTTTGCTGTGGTGGAAATATCCACTGATTTTGTAATAGAAAAGAGGGAAATTTAAACTACTGTATGTGCATTCAGCAGCAGGGCATGATGGTATAACACCAGAAATGGTTAGGTGCATGGGAGCATCAGGCGACCTATTACTCTTAAGGGTTCTACAGGCAGCATGGTACAACAAGACCATACCAAAGGATTGGGAGATTGCCATCATAACACCAATTTTCAAAAAGGGTGACAATCAACAGTGTGGAAACCATAGAGGCATATCCCTTCTCAGTGTCCATGGTAAAATCTACTCTAGAATCCTAGAGCAAAGACTCCGATGCCTAGCTAAACCACAATTGGCTGAGGTCCAGTGCGGATTCCGAGCAAACCGAAGTACTCAAGACCTTTTCTTCACACTCAGACAGCTGAGTGAAAAGTCCCATGAGTATAAGAGTGAGATCCATCTTTGTTTCATAGATCTTGAAAAGGCATTTGACAGGGTCTCCTGGAGCAAACTTTGGGACTGTTTGGCAAGGAAGAACATTCCAGCACGTCTGATTCATGCTATACAAAGCTTCTACAAGTCTTGCAGAAATTATGTGAGGATAGCAAACCATAAGTCAGAAGAAATCATGTCCACTACTGGTGTAAGACAAGGTGATACCCTGTAACCTTACCTTTTCATACTCCTCATGGACGATGCCATCAAGGCATGTAGGGAGAGAACAAGAAAGTATTCAGTGGGGTACTGGAAGATGAGACAGGTCTGTATTTTGGAGCTGGCATTTGCTGATGATGTTGCCCTGATTGCTAAATAAGAAGCACATCTCCAATCCAACCTGCAAGTCTGGACAGAAGAGCTGGAGAAGAGAGGGATGGTCATAAGCAGCTCTAAAACAAAATCCATGGTGATATGATGAGAAGAAATAAGACATCAGATTAAGCTGGGAGAACAGGTCCTGGAGCAGGTCGACCACTTTAAATACCTGGGAGCTATTATAGACCAACAGGGAGGCATCAAAGAAGAGTTGGCCACTCAAAAAGCAGCAGCTGGGAGACTTTTTCAAGCCATAAATTGAGGATTCCTCAGCAAGAGAGAGGTTGGTAAGAAAACGAAGATGGCTGTATACCGCTCCACCTATGTCCCAGTCTTGACATATGGATGCGATTCATGGGCAATGACTACAACCCACAAAAGCCAGATCCAAACCTCAGAAATGAGGTATCTGAGGAAGGTGGTTGAAGTAACAAGAAGAGACATGGTACGCAACCAGACAATACATCAAGGCCTAAAATCCCACCCCCTGCAGACCAAAGTAGAACAGTCCCAATTAAGATGGTTTGGCCATGTCTGCAGAATGGGAGAAGATCAGCTACCACGACAAGCATGGGAAACAAAGTGCCAAGGATCCAGACCCCCAGGACAACCCAGAGTCTGCTGGGAGGACAACATTAGACAATCTTTGAAGGACCAAGGACTAGAATGGAACCAGGCCAAGAGGAAGACAGCCAATAGGATAGTCTCGCGCTCTCTCTTCCAAACCTCTACATCTCATGGTAGAAGGGGAATGACTAAGTAAGTAAGTATGTGCATTCATCTTTATTCATTGGACTAAAAGAATTTTGTACAAAATGATTTCACGCAAAATACCATTCATGTGTAGATTTTCATTGTTTTATAATAGTTAAACAGCGTCAAATTATCCTTTAATTTGTGATAGAGGTGATTTATTTATTTATTTTCTGAAAACTTGTTAAGGAGTAACTAAACTTTATATCTCCTCAATTTGATCTGTGCAGCATGCCTTGTTAATTTAGTCTCTCCTGCTCACTCTCATTTACTACTCTTCTTCTTTAATCCGTAGCTGCCGACCGTCAAAGCAGTCACTGGCCATCATGCCTGGTGGTGTCTTGTAGGGCCGCAACAAATTGATTCCACTTTGTTCGGTTGGTGGCCATCCTTCGTACAGTGCCCCATTTCTGGTTCATTCTTTGAACCTCGGCTTCAGCAGCTCTCCTCCAAGTTGTTTTGGATTGGCCTCTCTTTTGCTTTCCTTCAGGGGTTCATAGTATAACTGTTCTTGTAATGGTATCAGGGTCCCTTCTGAGGACATGGCCAACCCAACTCCAGCATCTGCCAGCTGTGATGGTGTGCATGTTCTCCTGGTTACTCTGAATAAGTAGATCTTGGTTGCTGATGAGATTCAATAGAATGACTTTGGCTACTATTTAAACAACTAATTTGACTGCAAGTTTTGTGAAGATTCGCGTGTTTGCGCTGTTCGTTGTTATTGCTAGTGTGGCCGTGTATGTTTATACGGCACTAGTAGTTATATTGATTTTATTTAGTCAGAGTTAATCCTTCATATGTTGTGGTGGTTCAAGTGCTAACTGGCCTTCCACCAGAGATGGTGATACTTGACCTTTTGTATTTTTTTTCAACCCAGGAATGTTCTTCCCTTTGAGTTTGGTTATAAGCAAAACTGTTTCAGCACAACACCGTATATTCAAAAGAAATTACTTTAAATTTTCACAAACCAATTCAGTAGAAAAATTCAATTAGAGTTTATTGATGTCATTAGACAAACACTGTAAATTTCACAATGATTATTGGTTATCCAAGATGAAAAAATATGTAATCCAACTGAATAATATATGTATATCCAAATAGAATAATATATGTATATCCACATAGAATAATATACTGATTTGTCTACTCAAAAACTTGTCTTGGTATCCTCAAAGACGAAGTTCACCTAACGCTATCTGTAAAAAAACAATCCTCTAGTCTAAAATTATGGTTTCATTAGAATCATAAATCCTGAAATCTCTGCCTATCGCCAACAACTCTTCTATTTATACTATTTCTTCTTTTTTCCCGCCTTTTTTTTACACGACCCATACTTTTTTCACACGGTACAATAATCTACATTTGCATTCCTTTCCTCAGCTTTTCGACCTTTTTGCACACGACATTCTGTTATTTCGCCTTTTTTTCACATGTGTGATCTTTTCCAACTTAACAATTGGATAAAAAAAAACCAGATTACACAAACATTCATTTCCCACTTTCGCGCTTATAAAACCCATTCATTATTATCTGGGACTCACCTATGTTTGCCCTGTCAGAGCAGTAACTGCCAACTGAACTTTGAATGAATACTGCGTTTTGTGTAAAAACGTCTTATTTGCTTTTAAAGTCTGTCATTCTTACATGTAGCTTATTATAGCACATATAAATGCTTAGCGTAGAAGTAGGAGGGATAATGCTAGCGTGAAAGGCCAAGCGGTCACATACGTCCCTGGCCACACAAATGTATCCCAGAGGGAGACATTTGTGTACTATCAACTAAGTACCTCATGCTAGTGACTGTTATAAACGACTAACCTATTGGTAGAGTCTTTTAGAGAGAAAAAAAAATTGAAAAAAAAAAATGTTGTTCGTAAAACAAGGGATCCCAGTATATTTATAATGTGTAAAACGGGGGATAGATAAAATTTGTTAATACACTTCACCATTGAACAGTATTGATGTTTACTACTTCTTAACAATATCAATATGAACAATGCTGTGCATTAGTCATCACCATAATGATAACATACTTAATGATAACATTTTTAAAAAAATAATCGCATACGATTTTCATGGGTTGTGCAAACAACACAAATAAAAACAAAACAAAAAATACTTTGGCAATATTTAAAAGAATTGACTAATATTCATTAAGTATTTAACAATCTTAAATGTAGTAGCTGCAACGAACATCAGCCTAACAGCATAGAACTAATGGTCAAACATCAGACTGTGGGACGCAAAAAAAAAATGTAATATACGAGCCCGTATATATATATATTTATATATTTTATGACATGGGAATATACATACATGGCAATGTTAATCTATAAATTTATTTTACAAAATATGAACTGGAGCTTTACGCTCTCGTAACTGTCAATATAGAACATGGTAAATATAATACAATCATATGATACAGGCAACCCCAATACTGCCACTGCAGTCAGTGATTTACCAGGATGTATATGGGTCTTAAACACCAAAAATCTGGACAAGTTGTGGTGAACTGTCTATGTGTTCGTCGTAAAATATAAATATAGCATTATTAATCTGGTTACATGGAGTTACAAAGTATTTATTTTTTTTTTAAATGTCTCTAATCTCCAACTTATGTAATGTTCGTTACTATGAGGGAGGACAACTATACCAATACAGATAACTCATGGGTGTTGGAGTATGAACTATCTCAGTTACCATGAACCAAGTACCAAACTGTTTATAGGTTCGTCATCAAATATAAAATCTGCATTCAAATGCAAGTTCATAATAATGGACAACAATTTGTCAAGAAAATATACTGTAGCGTTCCGCTTACAACGTGACAAATGGTCAGAAAAATACAGGTACATCAATATGTGATGTTTATTTCTCAATACAAGGTATAATGGACAACATGTGAACATATCCGTTACCATGTTAGCGATTTCTCACGGAATTGTCATGGTGTGCATGTAACAATGTAGTATTTCACCAATCCGTGAACTGTGTTGATTAGCATATAAGTTTTACCCAACTTGCAAAATACTTGTATATCACCAAGTCAAATTTTAGGTGAAAATATATATGTCTCAGTTATTTAGTGGAGTGGGGTGTATATTGGGATAAATGACGGAGTATGGTTTATCACCGTGGGAGGGGAACGAATGTCAGTCATGGGAATGTACTCAGGGGATTTTGGGGCATTAGCTGTGTCAGTGGGGGTAACAATGTCCTCATTATCTTCTACCGATGTCCGCTGTGGACATCTCATCTTCTTGTACACATGGTATTTATACACTAAACCGCTTAAAATTCCTAACACCAATTATGCTAGGCAAAATCAATAGTCCTGACACTCTAGTATGTCGGGTCATGACCTCTTGTGTGTTTCACTGGACTCAGGAATGCAAAGAAGTATTTATAGAATTTTATAGACACGTTAACATAGGTAAATTCCTGTTGAATAGTGGGGAATGCTCGGAACGGGGTGTCGATTTAGAAACGCTCCGTCTATGATGGAGCATGTTGGAGAAGGTGACAGGAGATGGACAGGTGTTTAGATGTGTAGGGAAAAATAAATTTGACGTCTGATTCGTCATATATCTGTGAGAAAGGGTCGTTGGCTTGAATAATGTGAGTAGCCATATAAGATCATTGAGGTTTGAAAGTAAAGGTACCATGTGTGCGAATCAAATAGTTCTAGTACAAATGGTTTTTGTTGTAACAGCATCATTAAGAAAAATCATTAAAATACATTCTCGATGTGATTGAACATTATAAAACGGTCTTTCCATAACACAAAAGGAAAACTGTGAGTTAACACATAAAAAAAAAAAAAGAAACTCTCATGTGTCACAAAGGAAAAATATGTGTGTGCGTATAGTATGTTTGCTTTTGTCACTAAATTCATCAAGAAGGGAAAAAAACAAAAAAAATAAAACTGTTGTAAAGCATAAGTCCTGTTATAAAGATTTTCAAAGGCAAAAGTGGTGTAGTTTATACAGTGGGTACTCTTCTAATCATAAAGATTTCATACCTAACACTTGCAAAAAAATTTTTTGTATAACTAGAGAACTGAGATAATTTAAAGTTCTGTTTAACCTGGATAACATAGTGTTGTAGATCTATGAAAGTTCTTCAATTTCTTGACATAGCAGTGTAAAAGATGTAGTCCTAATGACAGTCCATGTCGACTAAGAATCTTAAATAATTATATAACATTAAAACACAGTGGCGTCACGCCATAATAACTTGTTAGTATATGTGGGTGTTGCAGAATACATAACTGTCAATATCGTCAGTATCATCATCAGGATCTTGACTGAGGCGGACATCTTTCTGAAAAAAAAAAAAATTTCCTACCAAAAAATATGGATACTAGTGACTTTAGATGATGGGGAATGAGGGAGAGTACTATTGTAGATAGAGTACTCATTGGGTACTATAGCTGGGTGAGTACCTTTTTTGTTATTAGAGAAGATTGATTCTCCAATAAACCAATAATCATTGAAATGGACATTTACGAATTTGACATGAGAAACTTGGCGATTTCCCTCAAGGTAGCTTCTGTCAATCGTTGATCACAAGAGGATGACGTATTTTGCACTGTCGAGTGGGTGGTGGCTCCAGTTGTCAAGGGTAAGGATGAAGTAGTTTTGCAATGGTGCACCTCATGCTGCGTCTTGTGGGGCTGTCTGCGGTTTCTTCGCAATTTCATACGTACTCGTATGTGCTCTTGAGGTAACCACAAACTTTGTTAACGATGGTGAGTCATCTGTTGTTCCAGAATATGGGCGCTTCGTTGCTATGTGAAATTCAGTGTTGCGTGGACTGATCACACTGTCATGGTCACTCTCGGGATCTGCTGTATCTAGGTCAGATTTGTGTCTGAATGGAGGTGGTGGAAGATTAAAATCTTCCTCAAGTGTGCATGTAGCGCTGTCTGCTTTTTCTTCATTAGACGGTGCTGTGTGTCGAGTATCATTATCTATGTAAGGTTGTCTGTGTGAGGTTTTTGACGTATCTGTGGAATGATAGTGGTTCAATGTGGCTTTATGTATGGGTCTGCCATTAGATAAAACTGGTGGTGCTATCGGGCGATGAGTAGCTGTCTTAATTTGTGCTGCATGAGCTTTGGTGACCATGTTCTTCTCGTCATCTTGTTCAAACGTATTTATCACCAACTTGCGAATATCTTTTCGTCTTGCAGACAAACAAACAGCAAACCTGTAGTCCAGTAATTTATGCACCTTTCGTGTTGTGAGTGTGTTGAAGTCACCCTCATTCAGGATTGCTTTTATTTCTTTCATCAACTCTTCTGTGCTTGGTTCTGTAACTGGAATTTCTTGCGAATTTGTCTGCCTGGCCAACTGTTTTAATGGTGTTCGAGTGTGTATGTCAGATGTGTTGAAGTGTAATGTTTCTGGTGTACCAGTATCTGTTGTGGCGGTGTTAAAGTCGACGTCTGTTTGTGTTGCAACACAGCTCATCGTTGTTTTCTTCACTTGTAGTTCTGGCCTTGGTTGACTATTAATCATGGGGGCCCATCGCGTGTCATTTGATTTTACAAAACCGACCTGGTGATGTATGTTAGGTGGTTTTCTCCATTGTTGTATTGGTCTGATATGTACCCTCATTCCATCTTCTGTTGTTATTAAGCAAGTGTGTTGGTCAATGGTTGTAACATTTTGTACTGCCCATATCTTTCGTTGTTTGATTACTTACTTACTTACTTAGTCGTTCCCCTTCTACCGTGAGGTGTAGAGGTTTGGAAGAGAGAGCGCCAGACTATCCTATCGGCTGTCTTCCTCCTGGCCTGGTTCCATTCTAGTCCTCGATCCTTCAAAGATTGTCTAATGTTGTCCTCCCAGCGGACTCTGGGTCATCCTCGGGGTCTGGATCCTTGGCTCTTTGTTTCCCATGCTTGTCGTGGTATCCGATCTTCTCCCATTCTGCAGACATGGCCAAACCATCTTAATTGGGACTGTTCTACTTGGGTCTGCAGGGGGTAGGATTTTAGGCCTTGACGTATCGTCTGGTTGCGTACCATGTCTCTTCTTGTTACTTCAACCACCTTCCTCAGATACCTCATTTCTGAGGTTTGGATCTGGCTTTTATGGGTTGTTTGATTCCATTCATAAAATGTCTGACTGCCATGCGACAAGCTCTTTTATTAAGACTATTCCAGTGGCGTTGTTGTATCTGTTGTTGTTGTTGTTGTTGTTGCTGTTGTTCTAGACCTGGATCCATTGTAGTGATTATGCCTGTCTGCTTTCACCAAGAAAAAATGGCAGGTCATGGCGCAAATTAGTGTAATATGTGGCCGTGTATGTTTATACGGCATTGGCCACTTGAAAAGCAGCAGCTGGGAGACTTTTTCACGCCATAAATCAAGGATTCCTCAGCAAGAAAGAGGTTGGTATGAAAACGAAGATGGCTGTATACCGCTCCACCTATGTCCCAGTCTTGACATATGGATGCGAGTCATGGGCAATGACTACAACCCACAAAAGCCAGATCCAAACTTCAGAAATGAGGTATCTGAGGAAGGTGGTTGAAGTAACAAGAAGAGACATGGTCCGCAACCAGACGATACGTCAAGGCCTAAAATGTCACCCGCTGCAGACCCAAGTAGAACAGTTCCAACTAAGATGGTTTGGCCATGTCTGCAGAATGGGAGATGATTGGCTACCATGACAAGCATGGGAAACAAAGAGCTAGGGATCTAGACCCCCAGGACGACCAAGATTCCGCTGGGAGGACAACATTAGACAATCTTTGAAGGACCGAGGAATGGAATGGAACCAGGCCAGGAAGAAGACAGCTGATAGAATAGTCTGATGCTCTCTCTTCCAAACCTATACACCTCACGGTAGAAGGGGAACAACTAAGTAAGTAAGTAAGTATGTTTATATGGCACTAGTAGTTATATTGATTTTATTTAGTCAGAGTTAATCCTTCATACGTTGTGGTGGTTCAAGTGCTAACTGGCCTTCCACCAGAGATGGTGATACTTGACCTTTTGTATTTTTTTTTTCAAACCAGGAATGTTCTTTCCTTTGAGTTTGGTGATAAGCAAAACTGTTTCAGCACAACACCGTATATCCAAAAGAAATTACTGTAAATTTTCACAAACCAATTCAGTAGAAAAATTCAGTTAGAGTTTATTGATGTCATTAGACAAACACTGTAAATTTCACAATGATGATTGGTTATCCAAGATGAAAAAATATGTAATCCAACTGAATAATATTTGTATATCAAAATAGAATAATATATGTATATCCACATAGAATAATATACTGATTTGTCTACTCAAAAACTTGTCTTGGTATCCTCAAAGACGAAGTTCACCTAACGCTATCTGTAAAAAAACAATCCTCTAGTCTAAAATTATGGTTTCATTAGAATCATAAATCCTGAAATCTCTGCCTATCGCCCACAACTCTTCTATTTATACTATTTCTTCTTTTTTCCCGCCTTTTTTCACACAACCCGTCCTTTTTTTACACGGTACAATAATCTACATTTGCACTCCTTTCCTCAGCTTTTTGATCTTTTTGCACACGACATTCTGTTATTTCGACTTTTTTTCACATGTGTGATCTTTTCTAACTTAACAATTGGATTAAAAAAAAAAAACCAGATCACACAAACATTCATTTCCCACTTTCGCGCTTATAAAACCCATTCATCATTATCTGGGACTGACCTACGTTTGCCCTGTCAGAGCAGTAACTGCCAACTGAACTTTGAATGAATACTGCGTTTTGTGTAAAAACGTCTTATTTGCTTTTAAGGTCTGTCATTCTTACATGTAGCATATTATAGCACATATAAATGCTTAGCGTGGAAGTAGGAGGGATAATGCTAGCGTGAAAGGCCAAGCGGTCACACTAGAGAAATATGTCACGCTTTATATTTACATTTTCTAAGTCTCCTAAGCAAATAATTGTGTCAAACTACTTTGAAACATTGCTGACATTGATGATGATTGTTTGGTAGTCACAGTTTGTTGTCAAAATACGGAATCTGTGCAGAAAAGCAAGACACACTAGATTTAGTTTATGAGTGGGCATAGTCATATTCTGGCCGATCAAAGAGCAACAAAACTAGACATACCGTAACATCTTATCACTAGTTCTTGGTAGAAGATGAAGCTAGGGATACTATTAAAACATTAAACAAGAGTAAAAAAATTTTTTATATGACGTTGCTCTTCTTTAATTGTTTGAAAATTACGTAATGCGCGATTGCATAATTTATTTTTTTCTTACAAAGGACAACAGAAAAACTCTTGTGAATAACCCTAAATGTACTAATTGTGGCCATAAGCATGTTTTTTTTACTTTGTATATGGATTACCTTGACGTTTGAAGACTAAAAATAAAGTTTTATTGTCTACAACAGTAATTTGTCTTTGGTAAGATCGTATTCTACAGTTAACTTTTTAGTGTTTTTTTCAATTTTACATGCAAATTGTTTTAAGTATAATGAACACACTTGTGTTAATACTACCAAAGACATTATATATTACAATTTTCTATCTACTTCTCTACAGTTTGGTATATAATAAGTACATGTTCACAGAAAAAGATTAACATCAAATTTACACTAAAAATCAGTACACTTCACCGTATAGAATTCTTCAAAAAATAATTATGGCACAGGGTGGAAAATAATTATAAAATCAAAGAGGTAAAGCACCAATCTGAGAAAATTCTGCTCCACAAACATCACACTTATAAGGTTTCTCTCCTGTGTGTGTCCTTTTGTGACTCTATAAATCTTCATTTTGAGTAAATTCTGCTCCACAAACATCACACTTATAAGGTTTCTCTCCTGTGTGTGTCCTTTTGTGACTCTTTAAATGACCATTTCGAGAAAATTCTGCGCCACAAACATCACACTTATAAGGTTCCTCTCCTGTGTGTGTCCTTTTATGTCTCTTTAAATCACCACTACAAGAAAACGTTGCTCCACAGTCATCACACTTTTAAAGTTTCTCTCCTGTGTAAGTCCTTGTATGAAACTTTAAAGCACCACTCTGAGAAAATTTTGCTCCACAAACATCACAAACAGGTTTCTCTCCTGTGTGTGTCCTTGTGTGAAACCTTAAAGCACCACTATAAGAAAATTCTGCTCCATAAACATCACACTTATAAGGTTTCTCTCCTGTGTGTGTCCTTGTGTGAAACTTTAAATGTTCATTTTGAGAATATTCTGCTCCACAAACATAAACTTATAAGGTTTCTCTCTTGTGTGTGTCCTCGTGTGAAACTTTAAAGCACCACTATGAGAAAATCCTGCTCCACAAACATCACACTTATAAGGTTTCTCTCCTGTGTGTGTCCTTTTATGTCTCTTTAAATCACCACTATGAGAAAGTCCTGCTCCACAAACATCACACTTATAAGGTTTCTCTCCTGCGTGTGTCCTTGTGTGAAACTTTAAATGTTCATTTTGAGAATATTCTGCTCCACAAATATCACATTTGTAAGGTTTCTCTCCTTGTGTGTCCTTTTGTGACTCTTCAAAGCCCAAATCTGTGTAAGTTCTGCTCCACAAACATCACACTTATAAGGTTTCTCTCCTGCGTGTGTCCTTTTGTGAAACCTTTAAAGCACCACTATAAGAGAAAGTTCCTGCTCCATAAACATCACAATTATAAGGTTTCTCTCCCTGTGTGTGTCCTCTTTTTAAAGTGCAACTATGATGAAAATTCTCTTAAATCAGCACCAATGACTCTTTAAACTGCCATTTAGAGAAAATTCTGCTCCACAAACATCACACTTATAAGATTTCTCTCCTGTGTGTGTCCTTTTATGTCTCTTTAAATTACCACTATGAGAAAGTCCTGATCCATAAACATCACACTTATAAGGTTTCTCTCCTGTTTGTGTCCTCTTGTGACACTTTAAAGTGCAACTATGAGAAAATTTTGCTGCACATACATCACACTTATAAGGTTTCTCTCCTGTTTGTGTCCTTTTGTGACTCTTTAAACTGCCATTTAGAGAAAATTCTGCTCCACAAACATCACACTTATAAGATTTTTCTCCTATGTGTGTCCTTTTATGTCTCTTTAAATTATCACTATGAGAAAGTCCTGCTGCACAAACATCCCACTTATAAGGTTTCTCTCCTGTGTGTGTCCTTTTGTGACTCTTTAAACTGCCATTTTGATAAAATTCTGCTCCACAATCATCACAGTTATAAGGTTTCTCTCCTGTGTGTGTCTTTTTGTGACTCTTTAAAGCACCAATCTGAGAAAATTCTGCTCCACAAACATCACACTTATAAGGTTTCTCTCCTGTGTGTGTCCTCTTGTGACACTTTAAATTGCAACTATGAGAAAATTCTGCTGCACATACATCACACTTATAAGATTTCTCTCCTGTGAGTGTCCTTTTGTCTCTTTAAATTACTACTATGAGAAAATTCTGCTCCACAAACATCACACTTATAAGGTTTCTCTTCTGTGTGTGTCTTTTTATGTCTCTTTAAAACACCACTATGAGAAAGTCGTGCTCCACAAACATCACACTTATAAGGTTTCTCTCCTGTGTGTGTCCTCTGTGGACCTTTAAATTGCAACTATGGGAAAATTCTGCTGCACCTACCTTACACCTATAAGGTTTCTCTCCTGTGTGTGGCCTTTTATGTCTCTTTTAAATCACTACTATGAGAAAATTCTGCTCCACAAACATCACACACTGTGTGTGTCCTTTTATGTCTCTTTAAAACAAATTCTTCTCCATAAACATCACACTTATAAGGTTTCTCTCCTGTTTGTGTCCTCTTGTGACACTTTAAAGTGCAACTATGAGAAAATTTTGCTGCACATACATCACACTTATAAGGTTTCTCTCCTGTTTGTGTCCTTTTGTGACTCTTTAAACTGCCATTTTGAGAAAAGTCTGCTCCACAAACATCAAACTTATAAGGTTTCTCTCCTTTGTGTGTCCTTTTGTGACTCTTTAAACTGCCATTTTGAGAAAAGTCTGCCCCACAAACATCAAACTTATAAGGTTTCTCTCCTTTGTGTGTCCTTTTGTGACTCTTTAAATCACAACTATGAGAAAATCTTGCTCCACAAACATCACAAACAGGTTTCTCTCCTGTGTGTGTCCTCGTGTGAAACCTTAAGGGGAGGTTAAACCCCCAAAATGAAAAACACAGAATTATAAGTTAATATCTATATCTGGTCATTTATACTAGCAAAATGATTGAAAAAAATACAAAACATTGAGGTATATAATAAAAACTTGCAATCTATGGCGGAAAAACAGTGAAAAAAAGGTAAATTTGAGCTTTTTTGAGTATTTTGTTGCCCGGCGCATCATGCTGTCAAATGCAAGATGGGCAGCGTGTAGCTTTTGCTTGATTTCAGGCCTCAGTGCTTTTGGGATAAGAATACGCTCTTCTTTAAGTATTATGCCTTGTTCTGTTGTCAGAGTATCACGAATGTCAAAATAAGGCATAAGCTCAGCTGGTACATCAGACTTTCTTTTAGGCCACCCATCCAAAATGGTTGACTTCAACCTCTGGAGCACGCTGTCTTTGAGAGTTTCAGCTTTAATCTATTCCATCATCACATCTGGTATTTCAGGTAATCTTACAGGTGCATCAGCTCCTGTATTGCTTTCTCTATCAGCTAAGGAATCCAATGTGACATTATGAATACAAACTCTGGACAGTGTGTCGGCTATAAGAAGATCGGAACCTTGTACCCATTGGAATTCAAAGTCATATCGATGGCTGCGCATCAGTAAATTCTGCAGTCTTTAAGGAATTTGACTCAGAGGTTTCTTAACGATGGCTGCCAAAGGTTTATGGTCGTTGATGACTGTAACTTTCCTTCCATAAGTGTACTGGTCAAAGCGTTCCAAACCATATACAACAGCTAAGAGTCCCTTCTCAATTTGAGCCCAGTGTTGTTTAGTTTCAGTTAGAGCTCTTGAAGCAATCTCTATTGGATGACCATTTTGTAGGAGGACAGCCCCAAGTCCATAGCTGCTACTATCAACTTGAATACACAAAGATTCATCAGGATCATAGTATGCAAGTACTGGAGTAGAAGTAATCAGTTTCTTGACTCTCTTGAAAGCTTGTTCACATTCAGCCGACCAGATAAAGGGAGTATCCTTACGTGTAAGTTCTCTTATTGGATGAAGAACTTCTGAAAGATTGTTGAGAAACTTTGCTAGATACTGTATCATGCCGCAAAATCTGCGAACCTCATGACAGTCCTTAGGAACGGGCATGTTTAGTATTGTCTCAACCTTTTTCTTGTCTGGTTCAACACCTCGAGCAGTAATAAGGTGACCCATGAAGGTAATTTCTTCTTTCTTCTCTTGAGCTTTAGCTTCATTCAGTTTAAAGCCTTTCTCTTCACACCTATGTTTCAGTGCTTTAAAGCACCACTATGAGAAAATTCTGCTCCACAAACATCACACTTATAAGGTTTCCTCCTGTGTGTGTCCTTTTGTGACTCTTTAATACACCAATCTGAGAAAATTCTGATCCACAAAAACCACACTTATAAGGTTTCTCTCCTGTGTGTTTCCTTGTGTGAAACTTTAAATGTTCATTTTGAGAATATTCTGCTCCACAAACATAAACTTATAAGGTTTCTCTCCTGTGTGTGTCCTCGTGTGAAACTCTAAAGCACCACTGAGAAAATTATGCTCCACAAACATCACACTTATAAGATTTCTCTCCTGTGTGTGTCCTTTTATGTCTCTTTAAATCACCACTATGAGCTCCACAAACATCACAAAATTCCTGCTGCACACACATCACTCCACAAAAATCACACTTATAAGGTTTCTCTCCTGTGTGTGTCCTCTTGTGACTCGTGTTTCCTTTTAAACTGCCATTTAGAGAAAATTCTGCTCCACAAACATCACACTTATAAGATTTCTCTCCTGTATGTGTCCTTTTATGTCTCTTTAAATTACCACTATGAGAAAATTCTGCTCCACAAACATCACACTTATAAGGTTTCTCTCCTGTGTGTGTCCTTTTGTGACTCTTTAAATCACCACTACAAGAAAATGCTGCTCCACAAACATCACACTTATAAGGTTTCTCTCCTGTGTGTGTCCTTTTATGTCTCTTTAAATCACCACTATGAGAAAGTCCTGCTCCACAAACATCACACTTATAAGGTTTCTCTCCTGTGTGTGTCCTCTTGTGACACTTTAAAGTGCAACTATGAGAAAATTCTGCTGCACATACATCACACTTATAAGGTTTGTCTCCTGCGTGTGTCCTTTTGTGACTCTTTAAACTGCCATTTAGAGAAAATTCTGCTCCACAAACATCACACTTATAAGATTTCTCTCCTGTGTGTGTCCTTTTATGTCTCTTTAAATTACCACTATGAGAAAATCCTGCTCCACAAACATCACACTTATAAGGTTTCTCTCCTGTGTGTGTCCTTTTGTGACTCTTTAAATCACCACTACAAGAAAATGCTGATCCACAAACATCACACTTATAAGGTTTCTCTCCTGTGTGTGTCCTTTTATGTCTCTTTAAATCACCACTATGAGAAAATCCTGCTCCACAAACATCACACTTATAAGGTTTCTCTCCTGCATGTGTCCTTTTGTGACTCTTTAAAGCACCAATCTGAGAAAATTCTGCTCCACAAACATCACACTTATAAGGTTTCTCTCCTGTTTGTGTCCTTTTATGTCTCTTTAAATCACCACTATGAGAAAGTCCTGCTCCACAAACATTCCACTTATAAGGTTTCTCTCCTGTGTGTGTCCTTTTGTGACTCTTTAAACTGCCATTTTGAGAAAATTCTGCTCCACACTCATCACACTTATATGGTTTCTCCCCTGTGTGTGTCCGTTTGTGACTCTTTAAAGCTCCAATCTGAGAAAATTCTGCTCCACAAACATCACACTTATAAGGTTTCTCTCCTGTGTGTATCCTCTTGTGACACTTTAAATTGCAACTGTGAGAAAATTCTGCTGCACATACATCACACTTATAAGATTTCTCTCCTGTGTGTGTCCTTCTATGTCTCTTTAAATCACTACTATGAGAAAATTCTGCTCCACAAACATCACACTTATAAGGTTTCTCTCCTGTGTGTGTCCTTTTATGTCTCTTTAAATCACTACTATGAGAAAATCCTGCTCCACAAACATCACACTTATAAGGTTTCTCTCCTGTGTGTGTCCTCTTGTGACACTTTAAATTGCCACTACGAGAAAATTCTGCTGCACACACATCACACTTATAAGGTTTCTCTCCTGTGTGTGTCCTTTTGTGACTCTTTAAAGCACCACTCTGAGAAAATTCTGCTCCACAATTATCACACTTATAAGATTTCTCTCCTGTGTGTGTCCTTTTGTGACTCTTTAAATGACTATTTTGAGAAAATTCTGCTCCACAAACATCACACTTATAAGGTTTCTCTCCTGTGTGTGTCCTTTTGTGACTCTTTAAATGATCATTTTCAGAAAATTCTGCTTCACAAACATCACACTTATAAGCTTCCCTTCCTGTGTGTGTCCTTTTGTGACTGTTTAAAGCATCACTATGAGAAAATTCTGCTTTACAAACATCACACTTAAAAGGTTTTTCTTCTGTATGTCGACTTCTGTACCATTTTAAATAAAGTTTTTGTCCTGTAAGTTCATCACACATGTAAGATTCTCCTTCTGTATTTGTCACCTTGTGATCACTTTGACAAAATTCTGCTCCACTGACATCATATTTGTAATGTGTCTCACTATTATTTTGCATTATGGGTTTCTTTGGATAATCATTTCTAGAAAACCTACTAAGACCACCACACTTGTTAGGTAATTCTTCTTTATGCTGCATTACGTGTGCCTTTAGATAACCAAAATTAGCAGCCCCCATACCAATAAGATCATATTTAGAATGCTTCTGTGCTTTTTGTATTCTTTCTTGTTGACATAGACTGGATTTTGTAGCTAATTCTATATTACCAACATTACTTATATAACACTTTTCTCTCGGATGTGAAAGTTCAAGTTCATTAAGATCACCTTTCTTGCTAACCTGTACTCCACAAACACGACAGCTGAAAAGTTTCTCTTTTGTACTTATTATTTCATCTGAATGTACACTGTCACACAATTTAAAACCTTCTCTACTTCCACCATTGAGAGTACAATCATCATAGACTATTGTTGATTTCCTGCTGCAGTTTTCATTTTGTAAGACTGCAGTATAAATCTCAAGAGTCGGATTCATGTCTACAGTCATTATCTCAGAGTCTGTGACATTCGGTGATTGTACCTCTTTTAATCTTGATTTGATGTTATTGTCTGTATTTAGTGTTGCAGCTGCCATACCTACATCAGCTTTCATTTCACTCACAATGTTTTCTGTGAATTCTGGCAACACTTGATTGAATGCGCAATTTTGCATTGGTTCACTCTATATGAAACTGTTCATAATTTTCATATCTGGAATGTCAACACTAGAGTATAGGTGGGGTCGCTGGTTACAGGAATGGTCACCTGTAATTCATTGAATAAAAAATAATAATAAAAACTTCAGATAATTATAGCATGCACAAACAATTTTAATTCTGTATGTTTTGTGGCATCATATTAAGTATGATTTAAAGTTATGCAACTTAAGGTTATTTAAGAAGTATTTGTTTCTGTCTGATATGTTAATAGTTCATGGTGCATTGCGTACTATGAAACTAATAGTATACATTTAATCATTTTATATGGTGTCACAAAATATTGTTTTTTAATATGGTCACTAATCGCATATATTCACTGATATTTTTATTGTTTGATTACTTCCCTTGGGTGTAAGAAATGACTAATAATAATTTATGTTCGAATTACTTCCATCCAAACAGTCCTGAAAATATTACAAATATTATATAGTTAATAATATATACAGTACTTTGCAAAAAAAATGGCAGTCATATTTTCGCAACGCAGCACACTCATAGAAGCAAATAATAATAAAAACTGTATGTCCAGAGGAAGATTGGTATCTCCCCTATCTATTAACAGTTGTTTCAGTACAATATAATGTTGCCTTCTCCAGCAAGGCAAGCCTGGATGCGGCGAGGCATACTTCCCACAAGTGTTTGTAGGTAATTGTGAGTCAGACTGTCCCAGTATTTTTCAGCTTCCTTCTTCAATTGTTCAACGTCTCTGAGTCCACTCTTTTTTAAATGATTCTTGAGTAGTGCCCAAACGTTTTCAATTGGGTTTAGGTCGGGACTGTTGCTGGGCCACTTCAGCACTATCACATTCTTCTCTTGCAGCCATGCTTTGGTGGTATGAGCTGTATGCTTTGGGTCATTGTCATGTTGAAATGTTCACCCATCGGGGTACATGACCTGCATAAATGGCAGAAGGTGTCCCTCTAGTATGTCGATGTACCTTTCTTTCGTGAGAATTCCTGTGAAAACACACAATGGGGTGGCACCTCTTGCTGACACCCCTCCCCAAAGATGGAATTTCTGGGTATGTTTCGGTCGCTGGTACACAGGCGTTACAGAGTCTTTCGTCCAAATATTTATTTGAGCAGGATAAGACCAAACAGAACATTCATCTGAAAAAAATCACATTGTCCCATGACAATTTTTTGTTTTCGTGGCATCAGTTCAAGTGCATCTGTTTGTGAGTCTCTGTGAGCAATGGCGACGAAATTACCCGCTTTTTTGTGTAATTCATCCTGTGTAGCTCCCGGTTGACAGTAGCATTAGATACCTCTGAGCTTCCCAACTCGATCATGCGCTGCCGTATGTTTTCTACACTCTTCATTGGCCCAGCCCGAACGATTTGGGCGAGACGCCGATGGTCCTTTGTGTCCAAAATTCTTGGCCTCCCACTACCTTCTTTTCGCTCGATTCCATTACCTGCTTTTAATTTACTCACAACTCTGTAGACAGTCCGCTCAGGAATGTTTAAGGTTTTAGAAATGTTGGAACATGTTTGATTTCCTTCATTCTAAAGCTGTGAAATTAACATACACTTTGTCTTTGTATCCATTTTCTGCCACTAGCATTATAAATTGTCGTCTGCTCTATTATCAAGGGACTGTACTCTACGCTAATTTTTGTTTTACTTTTGGTAGTGTTTGCTCACTTAAGTGGAGTGCAAATTTGTGGCAGAACATGCATATTTAATTAAATTTCAGCATATTTAGTTGAGGAATATGACTGCCATTTTTTTTGCAAAGTACTGTATATATATATATACGAGGGACGGTCAAAATGTAATGCCTCGTAATTTTTAATTTAATTCAATAGGCAAGAAAACAGATAAAATACACATTGAAATGTAGCCCCAAGTCTGAACTTCAAAAATTTATTTCTCACTGTAGTCTCCGTTATTTGTTACAGTTTTTGTCCATCTTCTCACAAGGGCATGTATCCCCGCACTGTAAAAATGTGTGTCCTTTTTCCTAAACCACGGGCGTACTGTGCGTTTAAGGGTCTCGGTGTCCTCAAAGTGATGTCCGCGAAGATCTTCTTTCAGTGGTCCAAACAGATGAAAGTCAGAAAGTGCAAGATCGGGACTGTAAGGGGGATGTGGTAATAATATCCAGCCAAATTCTGCAATCGCATCAATGGTGCGTTTAGCGGTGTGTGGCATGGCATTATCGTGCAACAGAAGTGCAGTTCTCTGATCTTTTAATGGGTAAAGTCGCCGAAGACGACCTCTAAGCTTCTTCAAAGTTTCAATGTAACGGTCTGCATTCACTGTGTTTCCCTGTTCCAAGAAGTCGAGAAGAATCACACCCTTCTCATCCCAAAACACGGAGGCCATAACTTTCCCTGCAGATGGTGAACTTTTGAACTTCTTGCTTGTCGGCAATGTTGTGTGATGCCATTCCATTGACTGCCTCTTGGATTTTGGTTCAAAAAAATGAACCCAAGTCTCATCACCTGTCACAATATTCGATAAAAACTCTTCTCCTTCAGTTTCGTAATGGTGCAGGAGGTTGATGGCTATGGTTTTCCTTGTTTCTTTATGTCTGTCTGTCAACATTCTGGGTACCCACCTTGCACAAACTTTTGAATAACCCAGGTCTTTAATGATGTTCTGGACACTGCCTTTACTAATGGACAACATGGAAGAAAGTTCATCCAGTGTTACCCGACGGTCACCACGAATGATGCCATCAACTTGATGAATGTTGTGTTGAGTCGCAGCGGCAGACGGACGGCCAGTCCGCTTTGCGTCAGCCATTGAGGATTGACTTACTTCTGCTTCATCACAATGATGTACCCAACATCGGACAGTGCTAATATCCACTGTTGAATCTCCATAAACATTCTTCAAACGTTCGTGGATGTGAATTGGGGTCTCGCCTTCAGCATTGAGGAATTCTATGACATAACGTTGTTTTAACCGAACGTCTTTGGCAGCCATTTTTAAACTGTTACAGTGGTGCCACCTGTTACTGAAACAGGTTGGTAATGCTATACAATGCAGAAGAGTGTTTGAGGAATCCTGCTAAATTTACAAATTGCACACCGATGCAGTATTTACATACATAAAAAATAGGAGGCATTACTTTTTGACCTTCCCTCACACACACGCACGCACGCGCATGCGCGCGCATGCACACACATGCACACACACATACATACATATATTGTCACAAAATTGTGTCAAATACATTGCAAATGTGGCTTCGCGTAGTTTACAGACCATTCACCGGCCGATTATCTCGGGGGCCGGCCGCTTACATAATGGCGGTGTACCGACAAATTGTCGATGGGACATCGGCAATCGGCAATGATAAACAAGAGCGAAATGGAATTATTGTGAAAAGGATTTCACCTTTTATTCCAGGAGAGGATTGTGTATAATTGTATATAAGAGAAAACGGTAGGAAGTTATCATTCACGGAGATCAAGGTGTAGTACGGCTGTCTACAGTTGAGCTGAAAGCTGGTAAACCCACTTCTGTTCTAAATACAAAAATCAACAAGTAACAGATTGTGAAATTACATAGATAGGAAGATAGAGATATATCGGCTGTATAAAACTAGATAGGATGGAACAGTATGGATAATATATAAGCCGAGGATGGGTAAGGGAAAGTTTCAGACAACACACAGATCCTGTGAAATCGCTGTTTCGGGAAAGGATTTCAGCCCGAGTCTTAGGCTGTGACATCAGTGCCCTTCGATACGTCTGCCAGATTCTTATAAAAGGCGGAGCGCTAAAAAGAGAAGACACACTGAAATTAGGTTTGAGACAAGATTGGAGATAGAGCTCGCCACTACAAGTACATGTGTACCATTTGAATTGTGAGCAGCTCGCCAGAAATTTTCAGTCCAGTGTCTGGAGTCTGAGGGTAAGAGGAATTATGATAACTATCATGTATAAAATTTTTTGTTATTGCAGGTGCGTATAGACTTTACAAAATTTGCACGTAGAATATTCGTTGGTATAAATGTATTGTGACTTTTAATTGATCTAATTATGTTCTATGTGGCTGATTGTTACTGGTACAAAAACGAATCACAACTAGCCCCACAGCCAAGTGAAGATAATATCTATCAGATTAATTGCTTTATCGTATATGACAGAGGTGGCCAAACTACGACCCGCGGGCCAGATCCGGCCCGCCAACCAGTTTTGACCGGCCCGCCAACCTGTTTTGGCCGGCCTCGTATTGTTGATTGAAGCCACACTCTTCACAATGAAATAACACACAAATGTATGTTTGAAATAATTAATTACATGTCATATTACAAAACAAATTAAAACAACAGATTCATTATATTTTTTTAAACAGTAATTTCAGTCCGAAGACTGGTATACATGTCTTGGCAGATGTGCTGTACAGTAGTTTGCCGTTGCTTTCTGTACGTGGTTCATTATATATGTAAAACTAAATCTCAGAACGTTATTTTTTAAGGATTTTATAGGTCTGGCCCTCTGGTGTTACCCTTTACCATAATCTGGCCCCCGGCCAACCTTAGCTTGGCCACCACTGGTATATGAAGATAAAGGCAGTCCCATGGCAGAGATTGTCATAGGGAAATGAAGTGTTAGAAGCTTCATCATGGAAGATCCTGCGTTCACGAGGTTAGGTAACCAGTCCCCTTCCTTGCTGCCTTTTCCTTCCCTAGCTTGAGAGCACAACTGAGTGCCCATTTACAGCTGGTAAACTGGAGTGTTCCACAGCCAGTTTTCAATTCAAAACTATGTAGTTGTGCTACTGAAGAAAGCAACCTGATCCCTTGGTCAGTCAGTCACTCACTTTATCTAGTGGTATATTAAGTTTGTGTAGGTGCTAAAGAATGGCATCAGTATTTACATTTGTACCTGATATGGTTTGGAAAGAGCAAGTTATAAAAAATTAAAGGATGTACAGGAGAGGAACAAACCAGATGATGGTCATTACTAATAATGTAAATACTAATCCTGTATCGTTGCAATGATGTAATTAGCTATGATGGTATAACTGTGACATCTGATGACTGACTAGTCTGACCTATGTGCTAGTCAGTTACAATTAATTGAAATGTTCTGTATCACTGAAATGATGTCCTTACTTACTAAGATTGTATAACTGTGACATCTGATGACTGACTGGTCTGACATCTGAGCTAGGCAGTTACAAGTCTAGCCAGATACTAGCCAAGGCTGATATGTTTCAAGTTCCATGAAATAACTCAAACCAGACTGTCAAGTATCAGAAGCCTGTGTTGTTCATCAGAGGCAATCCCACAAAAGTGCAGGACCCCAAAGAGTGAACTACAGCTGGTCATTAGTATCCCTATAGCTGGGCCTACCAATGCTGATAACTACAAGTGACAGATCAGCATCAGCAGTGTCAAGTTTCAAAAGATAAGTGTCATTTAAGACACCGACTCACCTATATAAAGAAACAGCCAATAGTTGTAATATGAACCAAATCTACAACAGTATTCAAACCATTAGAAAATTCAGTCAAATGATGACAGTAATGTGTAAAGTCAGAGGACTAAGAGAACAGTGATACAGTAAAAGTGATTCCAGTTTTCATTAACTTTATTGTTCAAGATCCTGAAGTCTAAAAAGACAAGACTACTTATTAACATTGCTGAGGGACGGTTTCCAGTAAATACATTTTCTACAAGGACAGACAATTCTATCAAAACATTAGTTTAGGAATAATAGTAATTGTGTGAATATTTTTTATATATTTTAATACTCATCTCCAAATAGCGGAAATAGAAGATCAGTGTAATTATTAAAAGTTTTAAATTGCTCCTGAGGACTTATTCACTTTTTACCCTTGTGTTTACAGTGAATGTTCATTTTATTTATCCCCTAGACATTAAGTAATCATAAGATAGTCACAGGGAGGAGACACCTTAAATCATGGTACTACTTCTTACCAACTGGGCCAAGGTTTTCTCAGTCTGACTATTTCTATGATATCAATACACCAGTGCTTATTTCTAAGACTGGGGTATTACTTGTAAGACCAGAACTCTTTACTGGCATACTATCCTGGTAACTATTCTTACCTAAATAAATAATTTTAAATAAACTCCCGCTACAGTGGGGTCTCATCCAGGATATCTTTAATATTCCAGAGCCAACTTTCTATTTCTGCTGTGTAGAAAATTTTTTGTTTTCAAAGAAAAAAAATTTTTTGGAAAGAATTAAAATAGTAGGAAATAAATTTTGCAGAGAGAGAAGCCAAGAAATTGGAAGCAGAGAGAGAAGCCCAGAAATTTTAAGCCGAGAGAGAAGCCAAGAAATTAGAGGCTGAGAGAGAAGAAAGGAGGTTACAAGCAGAGGCTGAGAGAGAAGAAAGGAGGTTACAAGCAGAGAGAGACCATGAGCTGAAAATGAGACAGCTTGAACTTGAACTTCAGGCTGGGACTAGCACCCATGGTAATAGCTCACCACACTCGGAGAATAGCTCTTTTCAGAACATGGCAAATGGAGCCATGAGTTTCCACCTAGATTCATTTATTGAAAAGGAGGACGCAATTGAGTCGTACCTGGATAGGTATGAAAAGCTAGCCTCTACATATGAACTGGAAAAGGAAAAATGGAGTTTAAAGTTATCTCAGGGATTGAGAGGTATTGCATATGATGTGTTTCTGAAACTCCCCAAAGAAAAATTATGAAATACTAAAGCAAGCCTTACTTATTTGGTATGAAAAGAACTCAGAGGCATATAAGAAGTAGTTTAGAACTTCTAAACCTCTACCTGGAGAAACATATAACCAGTTCTCAGCTAGGGTAGAAACGTATTTGTTGAAATGGAGTAGTTTAGGTAAGTATCAGAAAATCTATGAGGATCTGAAAGAAATGGTTATGTTAGAGCAAGTGAAAGATTCCATGCCTCAAGAAATGAGGAAATTCCTTATGGAACAAGGAGCAGAGAGGCTGGAAGACATTTTGAAATGTGCAGAGAGATACCAAGCAGCGCAAGATGAAGTGGTAGGAACAAAAAGAAAGCAAGTAGAAGGATATAAGCCACCGCCACCTAATACTCAGTGTGACCAAAAGGACCAACCGTACAGAAATAAGCAAAAATTTAATAATAAGGACAAGAACCCTTAGACTCAGGAAAAGAAACCCTATAAACAGGGAGATAAGTGGTGCAAAATTTGTAAGATGAGCAACCACAACACTGTAGATTGTAAAAGGAAAACTGCGCATTACGCTGCATGTTTAGCAACAGGGAATAGGACAGATATGATGGAACTGACAGGGAGTCAGAATAGCCTCCGTCATCCCCCTGTGAGTGAACTCGTAACCGTGAACGGCACTCGAGTCATGTGCTTATATGATACCGGCCTGGATTTTGACTCAGTTGTGAGTTCAACCCTAGTGCACCCTGATCAATTTACCACAGAGACCGTGGAAATACAAGGGGCAACTAAGGGAACAGCGACCATGACACTTCCTAAAGCTAGGATCAATGTGAAATCTCGCTACGTGGAAGGAGCGATAACAGCTGCAGTGTTAGATGACCCTATATACCCATTGATATTGGGGTGTAGGTACGTATTTTTGGGTGACCCAATAAAACCTGTTGTCATGGCAGCAATACAGACCAGGTCGAGCACCAAAAAGGAGGAGGAAAGCCCTAACAACACTCAGCCAGAGCAGATGAAAAAGGCTCAAACAGAAGATGACACATTGAAGCCTTGTTTTGGCAAATTGCATAAGGCCCATAACCCTCCAGAGAAAGGAGACTTGTATATGAAAAATGGACTACTGTATAGGAAAGCTGGTACAGAACCTCAAGGACATGGACAGCTGGTAGTGCCAAAATCATACAGGGAGAAAGTTATGGAGCTAGCACATGCTATTCCATTTAGTGGATACATGGGAATTGGTGCCACAAGTAAACGGATAGCTTGTCACTATTACTGGCCAGGGAACACGGAAGATATCAAACGATATGTGAAATCTTGTCCAGAGTGTCAACGTATAGCCCCCAAGCATAGGACTGCACCAGCAACTCTAGGAGAAATGCCAATCATGGGTACTTCATTCGAGAGAGTTGCAGTGGATATTGTTGGACCCCTCACTAGGACTAAGAGAAGGAATAGTTATATCTTAACTCTAGTTGATACATGCTCTATGTGGGGAGAGGCCATAGCCATGGCATCGATAGACTCTAAGCATGTGGCAGAGGCCCTGTTGACAATATTCACCAGGTTAGGATTCCCACATCAAATAGTGACTGACAATGGTTCTCAGTTCAATGGAAAGCTAACCCAAGAAGTGTTCAGGATATTTCAAGCCAGACATTATCATTGCTCTCCTTATCACCCACAAGGAAATGGTCAAGTTGAGCGGTTCAATGGTATGCTCATTTCTATTCTCAGAAAGCTGGCAAGTGAAAAACCTGAGACATGGGATGTATACTTACCCACTGCATTATTTGCCTACCTGGAAGTCCCACACAATTCCACAGGAATGGCACCAGCCACATTGTTGTTTGGTCAGCCTATAAAAGGTCCACTGGAACCATTGTTGCGGACTTGGACAGATGAGAAGGCAGAGGATAGTGTCACCTCATCAATTCAGTATGTAAATGAGTTGACATCTTGACTGAAAACGGGCTGGAAATTGGCTAATGACAATCTTTGCAGAGCCAGAAAGAAGCATACTGAATACTATAACAAGAAAGCAAAGGATAGGGAACTTGCTGTTGGAGAAAAAGTGCTTCTTCTATTGCCAAGCAGTAACAACAAACTGCAGATTGGTTGGCAGGGTCCATATAAAGTGCTAGAGAAATTATCTAGGACTAATTACAAAATTGACAAGAAGGGCAAAGAAAAGGTGTACCATGTCAATCTGTTAAAGAAATATTATGACAGGACATCAACCGAGGTAGCCCATATGATGACTCTGGCCATCGCAACCAAAATGAAGCATGAACCACTTACCTCAATAGAGTATCCCTTGAGGCCGACTGAGACATATGAACAAGTCAAAATTAGTACTCAGTTAACTCAGGAACAGAGGGAGCAAGTTAAAAAGGTACTGCTGCGAAATATTTCTCTAAGGTCGATTTAAGTAAGGGATATTACCAGATTCCTGTCAAACCCGAGATCCGACACATGCTGGCTTTTAGCACTTTTGATGGCCACTATGAATTTAATGTGCTACCATTCGGGTTAAAAAACGCACCAAGCATATTTTCAAGAATGATGAGAAAATTGCTGGAGCCCTTGAAAAACTCAACCATCACCAACTTTATGGATGACATTCTCATTGCCACGGAAACATTCGAGGAGCATCTACAGTCCATATCACTGTTACTAGATAGACTCAGAGAGGCAGGTTTGACTGCTCGTCCAACAAAGTGTGTAATTGGATGTCAGGAATTAGAATTTTTGGGACATACAATTTGTCAGGAAACATTTCTCCTGATCCCAAAAATATAGAAAAGTTAAGGAATGCACCTAGAACACAGACAAAAAAAGATGTGAAGTCGTTTGTATCATTAGGTGGATTCTACCAAAAATACATCAAAAACTTCAACACCTTATGTGCACCTTTGACTGATCTGACAAAGAAAGGAAAACCTGACACAATAAAGTGGACAGCAGAGTGCGAGCATGCATATTCAGAATTGAAGCATAAACTCACTAGTATGCCTATTCTGAAGTTGCCAGATATGACGCAAGAGTTTATAGTACGGACTGATGCAAGCAATCTAGGAATTGGTGCAGCGCTTTTGCAAAAATCTCAGACCCAGACTGAGGAACTGTTTCCTGTTGCGTATGCCAGCCGCAAGTTGAATGCTGCAGAAAGGAATTACTCTACTATAGAGAGAGAATGTCTAGCATTGGTGTGGGCCATCAATAAGTTTCAACCCTATTTGTATGGAAAGCCATTTGTGGTCCAGTGTGATCCTCACTGTTAGAAACACGTAGCATGGTTGAAGAATACTCAGGGGCATACATGAGTGAATTGAGGTTTATGGGCACATATGAAGAGCGTGCAGAGTGAATGTAGTTAGCATACTTGTCTGACATCCGTGTGTTACCAGGGCCAGAAAGAGGAGCAAGGAATAGTAACACTGTTCCCTGCCATGCCTGTCATAGAAAGCGACTAAGGAGGGTTGGGCATGGGGCTGTTTATCCCATCCTGTAACAAATTTAAACCACAATAAACTTCAACAAACATGGACAAATCAATTAAAGAAAATAAAACACAGCCATCCAAGGCAGGGGAAGGTCCTCTCACAGGGAGGCGTATGATGCAACACAGAGAAAGCTGAAAGGAGTCTGTGTTACTGACTAACCTTCTTTCTTCTAGGAGAACTTCCAGATTTGGCACCTGGAAAGTTAGGACATTAAACGAACAAGGGAAAGTGGCACAAGTAGCAGCAGAAATGAGGGAGTATAAAATCAAGAATCTGGGACTGTGGGAAACAAAGTTGAAGGGGATAGACAAGAAGAAACTCTTTACAGATGAATTGGTGCTTTCATGAAGGTCACCACAGTGAAGGGGTAGCTCTTATGTTATCTAAAGAAGCACAGAAAGCACTCATTGAATGGGAAGCCGTTGGACCCAGAATAATAACAGCTACTTATAAAACAGCTAAAAAGAAAATAATTGTAAATGTCTTCCAATGTTATACACCAACTAATGACAAAGAAGAGTCTGTGAAAGAAGCATTTTATACTAGACTACAGGAAATTATGGAAAAAGTAAAAAAGAAGAGACATCACAATTTTGATGGGTGACATGAATGCAAAGATAGGTACAGTCAACACCGGCTTTGAAGAAGTCATGGGAAAACATGGGCTAGGAATAATGAATGAAAATGGGGAACTATTCTCAAACTTCTGTGCTTCAAATCAACTGGCTATAGGAGGAAGCATGTTTCCACACAAGAGAATATACAAGGCAACATGGATATCACTAGACCATAGAACAGAAAATCAGATTGATCATATATGCATAAACAAGAAGTTTAGATCATCATTGCAGGAAGTAAAGGTATATAGAGGATCAGATGTGACATCAGATCACCACCTTCTGATAGCCAAAGTAAAAATGAAACTCAAGAGATATGCAACAATGCAAAATTATTGACAACAGTTTAATGTAGGACATCTAAGAAATCAAGAAACAAGAGACACATTTGCGGTTAAAAATATCCAACAAGATCCAAGTGCTCCAACAGCTGGAAGATGTAGAGAATACAGAAGACTATTGGCAGCAAATCAAAAGTGTATAGAATGAGACATGTGAAGAAATACTGGGGAAAAGGGAACGACAACAAAAGCATCAATAACAACAGAAACCATCAGTAAGATAAAAGACAGAAAAAACAAGAAAGCAGATTTTAACACAAGGAAAACCAGAAATTCCAAAGCCAAGGCTCAAGAAGTGTGCACAGAAGCAAACAAAGAAGTAAAAAGAAGTATCAAAAGAGACAAGAGGAAGTATATTGAGGAGTTGGCAAGAGAGGCAGAAGATGCTGCAGCCAAAGGAAATACGAGTATGAGAGAACTGTATAACAGCACAAAGAAGCTAAACAGGGAAATACAAGTAAACAAGTTGCCTCATAAAAGACAAGAATGGAAAACTGCTCAGCAATATACAAGAGCAAATGAAGAGGTGGACAGAATATTTTGAGGACCTTCTCAATAGACCAGCTCCACAAAACCCCCCGGACATCCAGCCAGCAGAAGAAGAGCTACAAATTAATGGTGAAAGACCAACGAAGGAAGAAATAAAAAAAGCCATAAAGCTTCTAAGAGATGGAAAAGCGTCTGGACCTGATGGCATTCCAGCAGAGGCCATCAAAGCAGATATCAACATGGCTACAGAGATGTTATATAAATTACTTGGTAAAGTCTGGGAAAGGAAGAGATACCAGCAGAATGGAAGGAAGGATATCTGGTTAAGTTGCCTAAGAAGGGAAATTTACAAGAGTGCACAAATTATAGAGGAATAATGTTACTATCAGTGCCAAGAAACTGAGAGATGAACAAGCAGGTTTTTGACAAAACAGATCCTGTACAGACCAGATAGCCACTTTGAGAATAATAGTTGAACAAAGTCTGGAATGGAATTCACCACTATATACATCGGAAATTTTTGTGGACTACGAAAAGGCATTTGACAGTGTAGACAGAGAATCACTTTGGAAATTGATGAGGCATTATGGAGTTCCCCTGAAGATCATTAATTTAATAAAGAAAACATATGAAGACATGACATGCAGAGTTCTTCATGAAAGGACAGCTTACAGAACCGTTTGGGATAAGAACAGGAGTGCGACAGGGATGCCTCTTGTCTCCATTTCTTTTCTTGCTGGCAATAGATTGGGTTATGAGATCATCGACAACGCACAACAGAAATGGAATCCAGTGGACTCTGACTAAGCAGTTGGATGATCGGGATTTTGCTGATGACTTGGCCCTTCTGTCACAAAACCGCAGTCAGATGCAGGACAAATTGAAAAACACTCGATGAGAGGGTCACAGCAATTGGGTCTCAAAAATACACAGGGAAAAGATTACAAAAATTAATGAGAATAAATAGCAGGTAATGATTTACAGGGGGTTGAACTTAATTACTTAAAACTTCAACCGTGAAGGTATTAGAGGTTTGGAGAGTGAGAAGCCAGACTATCCCTATCGGTGTATTCTTCCTGGCATGGTTCCATTCTAATCCTCGGGTCCTTCAAGG